>OVBB01002791.1:0-10741 GCA_900406415.1 Isatis lusitanica
GGGGGGGGGGGGGGGGGAACAGTCCAACTCCACCAAAGCCCAATAAAGTCTAGGTACAGAAGTCAAGGCCCATACAAGATGCGAAGTCCATGAAGAATGAAGAGCCAAAACTTGTTCAAGTCTCACAACAACGGTCATTTCTCTCAGACATTAATAGTCCCGACAATACGAACAACCGTACCAACAAAGCTGCCAACTACACCAGAGCAACCAGAGGAGCGTGCTCTCAACCAATCAAGACAAGGAACCAGTTCGAAGTACTAAACGATGTTGTGTGTAGCTGAAAGGAAACCCTAGAAACATTAGCTCTATATAAGACAAGTTGATGTAATCGAGTATTGTAAGAGAGAAGTATTCTAATAAATATTCAAAGTTTACTCTTTCTTCATTTACGCCTTCACATTCCGCTCGTGGTCACATTGTCACATGACAATTCCAATTAGTTGTGTTCATATAGTCCCTGATTTTGTGACGATACGGGAGATTAATATGCAGACTCATTGAGAACATGGTTATTATTACAATGATTATGTGATGCGTAATTAATGTTCTAATTAAATAATAACAAAGACGTATATATTAAATCCTTTCAACGCCTGGAGAACATGATTATGCGATGCATAATTAATGTTCTAATTATGAAAAATTGCCAAAAATACCATTGTAGGTTGTGGTTTGTTCAAAAATACCACTCTCTAATTAAATAATAACAAAGACGTATATATAAATCTTTTCAACTCGTGGAGAACATGGTTATTAGTATAATGATTATGTGATGTGTACCTAATTTTCTAATTAAATAATAACTAAGACGTATGTATAAAATCCTCCATTAGCCTTTCTTCTGTCACACTCACACCAAATCTTCATCCGCATCATCACATCCATAGTCTCCACAACCAGGTTAGCAATCTCTCTCTGTCTCTCTCCACTCTGATTTCAAGGATTATGTGATTTCGAAAATTTGTCACTGTTTTACATTTGGCTAAGACATAAAGCCCATTGAGAAAACATGGCCCAAGAATATGATCATGAGCGTTGACTGTCGGTGTCGCCTCCTCAACATGACTCAGATCTAAAGTACCAAGTGTTTGTGCAGACTCCATAGTAAGTAATAACATGGCGGAGGGGAGTGAAAGAGTTCCACCATCGGTGTCAGTCATAGTCGCCAACGAACTACTTCAAGCCGGCCACAGCTACTTGGACGTCAGGTATCATTTCCACGGACACAGAGATAGTAATACATTTCCTTAAAAACATGAAACATAGCAAAGAGTCTTTCTTTACAAGACACAAGTCTTGTTGATGTATGATACAGGACTACAGAAGAGTTCGGCCAGGGACATGCATGCGGGGCCATCAACGTTCCTTACATGAACCGACGATTTTTATGTATTATTTTGTTCAAACTAGTTTTTCTTTTTCTTTTTTAGTTTTCAATCTCTCGTTTTTTACATTTTGTGGACTGTTGTTACGCAGGGATGTCAAAGAACCCCAATTTCTTGGAACAAGTCTCCTCCCATTTCGGACAACCCGATAAGATCCTTGTGGGTTGCCAGAGCGGGGCAAGATCTTTAAAAGCCACCACTGAGCTTTTTCACGCAGTAAGCGATCGATCCCTACAAAAATCTTTTCAACTTTGAAGCTTGCCATTTTTGTTTCTTGTTATTTGGGAATATTTCAGCCCTACCGTAGGGCCGTGCCTACTTTGTTTTGAAAAAGACATTTGTGATAGACCCCCCAACTAGCGTAATTTTTTGAGCTCTTAATATTTAGAAAATTATTTTAGTATGATGTTTAAAATTGTTGGTAGTCTCCAAGTAAAATTAGGTTTGTAGTTTGTTATCATAATTAAGCACGTAAAATCCGAGAAAAAACAATTTTATCAAAAAAAATTAAGCAGGGTTTGAAATCAGTCTCATTCAGATATTGCAAACTCAAGATCTGTGATTTTGGACTCGCAAGAGTCGCATTCAATGATACACCAACTGCGATATTCTGGACCGTGAGTAGTAATCCAATGCCTACCTTTAAAAGATTACTCTTTTTTTTTGGCATGACACCAACTTTAATCCTATTGATTTGTAAAATCAAGGGTTTCCAAAATTCCTTCTGAAACAAGACGCTTAATTCTCTTTTCAGAGATATGGCCTAAACGCTTATGCCATAGAGCAGCGGCAGTCTCGTATTCAGATATGAAAATATACATGATCTATAAAAAATATACATGTTGAAAATATACATGATTTCGTTCCACCATCGGTGTCAGTCATAGTCGCCAACGAACTACTTCAAGCCGGCCACAGCTACTTGGACGTCAGGTATCATTTCCACGGACACAGAGATAGTAATACATTTCCTTAAAAACATGAAACATAGCAAGAGTCTTTCTTTACAAGACCCAAGTCTTGTTTATATGTATGATACAGGACTCCAGAAGAGTTCGGCCAGGGACATGCATGCGGGGCCATCAACGTTCCTTACATGAACCGACGATTTTTATGTATTATTTTGTTCAAACTAGTTTTCTTTTTCTTTTTTAGTTTTCAATCTCTCGTTTTTTACATTTTGTGGACTGTTGTTACGCAGGGATGTCAAAGAACCCCAATTTCTTGGAACAAGTCTCCTCCCATTTCGGACAACCCGATAAGATCCTTGTGGGTTGCCAGAGCGGGGCAAGATCTTTAAAAGCCACCACTGAGCTTTTTCACGCAGTAAGCGATCGATCCCTACAAAAATCTTTTCAACTTTGAAGCTTGCCATTTTTGTTTCTTGTTATTTGGGAATATTTCAGCCCTACCGTAGGGCCGTGCCTACTTTGTTTTGAAAAAGACATTTGTGATAGACCCCCCAACTAGCGTAATTTTTTGAGCTCTTAATATTTAGAAAATTATTTTAGTATGATGTTTAAAATTGTTGGTAGTCTCCAAGTAAAATTAGGTTTGTAGTTTGTTATCATAATTAAGCACGTAAAATCCGAGAAAAAACAATTTTATCAAAAAAAATTAAGCAGGGTTTGAAATCAGTCTCATTCAGATATTGCAAACTCAAGATCTGTGATTTTGGACTCGCAAGAGTCGCATTCAATGATACACCAACTGCGATATTCTGGACCGTGAGTAGTAATCCAATGCCTACCTTTAAAAGATTACTCTTTTTTTTTGGCATGACACCAACTTTAATCCTATTGATTTGTAAAATCAAGGGTTTCCAAAATTCCTTCTGAAACAAGACGCTTAATTCTCTTTTCAGAGATATGGCCTAAACGCTTATGCCATAGAGCAGCGGCAGTCTCGTATTCAGATATGAAAATATACATGATCTATAAAAAATATACATGTTGAAAATATACATGATTTCGTTCCACCATCGGTGTCAGTCATAGTCGCCAACGAACTACTTCAAGCCGGCCACAGCTACTTGGACGTCAGGTATCATTTCCACGGACACAGAGATAGTAATACATTTCCTTAAAAACATGAAACATAGCAAGAGTCTTTCTTTACAAGACCCAAGTCTTGTTTATATGTATGATACAGGACTCCAGAAGAGTTCGGCCAGGGACATGCATGCGGGGCCATCAACGTTCCTTACATGAACCGACGATTTTTATGTATTATTTTGTTCAAACTAGTTTTCTTTTTCTTTTTTAGTTTTCAATCTCTCGTTTTTTACATTTTGTGGACTGTTGTTACGCAGGGATGTCAAAGAACCCCAATTTCTTGGAACAAGTCTCCTCCCATTTCGGACAACCCGATAAGATCCTTGTGGGTTGCCAGAGCGGGGCAAGATCTTTCAAAGCCACCACTGAGCTTTTTCACGCAGTAAGCGATCCCTACAAAACTCTTTCAACTTTGAAGATATTGCCATTTTTGTTTCTTGTTACTATATTTGGGAATACTGCAGGTAGGGCCGTGCCTACTTTATTTTGAAAAAGACATTTGTCATAGACCCCCCATAGAAAATAAATCTGTGTGGTTATTTGACATTTTAAACTTTCCTTTTTAGTATTTTGTAACATTTGATTTAGATATAGTTATGTAAAAAATTTACGTGCTAACTAAAACTTTAACAACTTTAATTCAAATTTAATAAAAAATTTAAAAATTCAAACCTTTGTTTTTTTTATAAAAATTAATTTTTCTACACCATTATCTAAATTTTATTTTCTATAAATTATGATAATTGGTGAAAATCTTCGTTAAAAAAAAACAAAAATAACATCTAGGTAATAATACTTTTGACGCTTTAAACTTTATTGTAGGTGAAACATTAAATATTTTTAACTATTTGAATTTAAATTATGGTAACTATAATATTTTCTAAAACTCGTCTTAAGCTCCTGAAAATGTTTGCACGGTCCTGATTGTAGGGTTTCACTGGAGTCACAGATATCTCTGGTGGCTATGCTGCCTGGATCGGAAATGGTCTTCCTACTACACAAAACTGATGACTCACCATCCATCTTCTTTCATAAATAATGTCTACTTTAATTATTCTTCTTTTTTTTTTATTAATAATACATCAGGATAGTGTTTCCAGATGTAAATTTAAAATGATCCTTCTTCAGTTACATGCAACAGAAAGAAAATGGAGAGGAGGTCACATACCAAATCCCAAATTAAGGAAAAAATGAACAATAAATCATGTAAAAACCAAATCATCTTGAATACATCGCTCTAGTTCCTACATTGAAATATACACCTGATATAAATTGATAGCATGTGTTTTGGTTATGTCCCCATCCCCTAAATCTTCCAGCCACAACTTGTTTATGATATATAAATCAAATATATAAGAGCATTTCATTTGAAACTTTACACCAAAAAATTCACAAAAAAGCTTAGCTTCATTTATCATGGCCTTAACAGCTCCTAAAATAAATTCACTTTCTTCTTTTGCTTCTACAAAAAAAAACATATCTTCCAAATTTTCTGATTTCAAAATTTCGCAGTTTAGTAGCTTCATGTTCAAGTCCGAGTAATGTCTACGCTCCTGTTTCAAGCCCTTTGAGGCAGTTTGATCATAAGATATCCATAGTATGTGCATAGATGTTCTGTTTAATTTTTACTGCTTGTGATATGACGCCATTTCAAAGTTTATTCGATAACCGTATATATATTGTTGATGGAACTACACAGAAGACTCATAGACATTTGAATATCAGAGCTTTGCTTGTAGCTCCAGTTACGTATATAAAAGCACACAGCTAAGAACAGGCCTGGTATCTCTAAGCAGATGGCCGTGACTATTTGAACGCTTCTAAAAATCTCGATGTAGACGAAGATTGATCACTATCAGTAAAATGGTATTTGCATTTTAAAGGGGACGCTATGCGGCTGAGATAAGTAGATAACTATCAGTAAAATTGGAGTATAACATGTTTTGGAATCTTTTACGAGTTTTTAACGCCATTCTATCACCGACATAATCGGTATTACCAACCGACCAAATTTGCTACATTATTTCTTGTAATATTTTATATCCTCTGCTAATTTAGACGCGGGTTTTGAATAAGATTTTTGATTTTTCTATATTGATAATCAAAACTTAACAACTGTATCTTTTTTTTTTTGTGTGTGATACATCCAACATGTGTGTCAATAATATAAATGAATTGGTTGCACACTTGCACTTTGATTTCGAGATGCTGAGGCAAAAAGGTCATATTGTCCAAGAAAGTAGGCGATATAACGTGTAATGGGTATTTATATATACTTACTACATTGCTCGTCGTATGATATATGCGTATTTTTGTGTAGGAGCAAAATGGTTTACTTCGAGTTACTTACCAAACACCGAGGAGTATATGAAGAATGGGGTTGTGAGTTAAGGTTTTCATTTAGTGATGCTTCATGTTTACTTCTTGTTGGGCGAAGAAATCACAACAGAGAAAGTCGAACTGAGAGATACAAAACCACAAAATCTAAAACAATGAATATAGAATTAACAGCTAGGTTTATTGTAACATCCCGATTTCTGATATATATAAAAACGTATATGAAAAATATTAAAATAATTGATTTAGTTATCTGTGTCATCAAAATGCACTTATCAATCAGCTCTATAAACCAAACACGCTTCATTATTTTTATAAACATGACAATTCATAGAAGTCGAGGAGATCGATACATATGAACAAACTTGGGGATAAGAGAGGATACAGGAATCGAAAATGCTCACCTGGCCGATATTGGGACACTGAGTTTTCCTCTGCTGATTTGTCACTTGTTTTAATTGGGCTGAGACATGAGCTCATTGAAAAAAGCATGGCCCAAGTATATGACCACGAGCGTTGACTATCGGTGTCACCTCCTCAACATGATTCAGATTTGAGATCTAAACTTTAGATCCTAATAAATGGTGACATCCTAAACCATAACTTGAAATCCTAAATCCGAACGTATTTTACATCGCGTTAAATCTCATCCATGACTCTTTGATTATAAATTTTGAAGTATATTTCCAACAACCTAAAGTCAAACCTCGTTAGACTCTCGTCGAAACTCACTAACGTGGAACATCAACCTTATTCCAATTGGTTGTGTAAACTTCGCTCGTGGTCACATGGGTAACATGTCGATCCCAATTAGTTGTGTAATTTATATAGTCTTCTTTTTTTTCCCCTGATTTTGTGACGATACGGGAGATTAATATACAGACTTATGAAGAACATGGTTATTATTATGATGATTATGTGATTCATAATTAATATTCTAATTAATTAATAACTAAGACGTAGTATATAAATCCCTTCAACTCGTGGCGAACATGGTTATTATTTTAATGATTATTATGTGATGCGTAATTACTGTTCTAATTAAATAATAACTAAAGATGTATATATAAATCCCTCCATTAGCCTTTCTTCTGTCACACTCACACCAAATCTCCATCCGCATCATCACATTCATAGTCTCCACAACCAGGTTAGCAACCTCTCTCTCTTTCTCTCACTTTAATTACAAGGATTATATGTAATTTCGAGGATTTGTCACTGTATTACATTGGGCTGAGACATAAGCCCAAGTATATGACCACGAGCGTTGACTATCCGTGTGGCCTCCTCAACATGATTCAGATCTAAAGTAGCAAGTGTTTGTCCAAAGTAATAATATGGCGGAGGACAGAGTTGCACCATCACTATCAGTGTCGGTCATAGTCGCCTACGAACTTCTTCAAGCCGGCCACAGCTATTTGGACGTCAGGTACCGTGTGCCACCTTTCAACTTTTCATTTCCATCGACACAGAGTCGGTTGTACGTTGTAGGAATCAGGGCACGTGCCCCATATAGTTTAGCTAGTTAAAAATATCTTAGATTAAATTGAAGGTCACTTGTTCCATGTTTTATGTTCCTGTTTTTGTTTTTGTTTTTGTTTTTGTTTTTGTTTTTTTATATCAAAACTCCCTTTTCATTTTATATATCGAACTGTATTTCAATTTGTTTTCGGCGTTATCCCATATTTTCAATTCCTTATCATGATTCATTTTTTAAAAAATATTGATTTGCATGTTCTATTTTCTGTATTTTTTTGTAATATATTAATTACACTTTTTAACATATTAATTTAAATTCATTAAAGTAACTTATATAATCTATATTTAAATTAGATGATTTTGTTTCAGTATATGATGAATATTTTAAGATCTCATTATTTTAAATAAACACTATTTTATTATAATCCATATAATTTATTTTGAAGTTCATATATATGTAAAAGAATCACTAGAAATAATTTTTAAAAATTTATTTGAATCTCAAGATTTAGAGTATACAATTAATTTAATTAAAAATATTATTTTAATTAATATTTGTTATATTAAAATTTTTGGTTGTGCCTCACACAAAATAATTTTCTGCATCCGTCCCTACAGAGAGAGAGATACATTTCCTTTAACATCAAACATAGGAGGAGTTTTTCGTTACAATACCTAATTAGTCTTATTAATGTATGATACAGGACTCCAGAAGAGTTCGGTCAGGGACATGCATGCGGGGCCATCAACGTTCCTTACATGATCCAAGGAGATTCAGGTACTAACTAGTTTCTTCAAACTAGTTTTTGTTTTTTAGTTTTCCATGTCGCGTTTTCTTCATTTTTGTGGACTGTTGTTACGCAGGGATGACAAAGAACCCCAACTTCTTGGAACAAGTCTCCTCCCATTTCGGGCTACACGATAAGATCCTTGTGGGTTGCCAGAGCGGGGGAAGATCTCTGAGAGCCGCGACTGAGCTTTTTGACGCAGTAAGCGATCCCTACAAAACTCTTTCAACTTTGAAGATATTGCCTTTTTTGTTTCTTGTTACTATATCTGGGAATATTGCTCGCAGGGCCGTGCCTACTTTCTTTTGAAAAAGACATTTGTCTTAATTTGACCCCCAAAACTAACGTAAATTTATAGAGCTATTGTTTTTTAGAAAATTATTTTAGTATCATGTTTAACAATGTCAATTGTTGTTAGTTTTCTAAGTCAAATTAGTTTCGTAGTTTGTTATCATAACTAAGCACGTAAAACCAGGTAAAGAAAAAAACATTTTTATCAGTCTCATACACGTTCAATTCATGAAAGTGAAGATGTTAAAGTGTAAGTAAAAAAACCCGGCTTTTATAAATATATATATTTAGTATGTTTTAAGAAATCTTACAAAAACGTCAAGTTTTCAGTACGCTCTTTATTTTTTCATTAATTCAATCTTCTTTTTATTTGTTGCTATTAATTCAATCAAGTCTGATAGTATGTTATGATAATTTGGTTAAATAATTCATAGAAAATAAATATGTGTAGTCATTTGACGTTTTAAACTTTATTTTCCTTTTAAATATTTTGTAATATTTGATTTAGATATAATTATGTTAAAAATTTATGTGCTAATTAAAACTTTAACAACTTTAGTTCTAATTTTATAGAGCACCATTCACAATTCAAAACTTTGTCTTTTTTTTTTATAAGCAATTATTTTTTTACACCATAATCTAAACCTGTGTTTCTATAAATTATGATAGTTTGGTAAAACTCTTTGTAAAATGAATGGACGCTTGAAACTTTATTGTAGGTGCAACAAATGAATTATTTTGTAATATTTGAATTTAAATTATAGTAACTTTACAATTTTGTAAAAGAGAAAAATATTTTTAGCCTCAAGCTCCTAAAATGTTCGCACGTCACTGATTGCAGGGTTACACTGGAGTCACAAATATCTCCGGTGGCTATTCTGCCTGGATCGAACATGGTCTTCCTACGTGTGTCTGATAACTCACCATCTAATGCCTACTTTCAAAAATAATGCCTACTTTAATTATCTCTTCGATCTTCTTTATCAATAATACATCAGAAAAGTGTTTCCAGATGTAAAAGTAAAATGACCCTTCTTAATTCTCCTTTTTGTGTGTTTCTCCTAGCTCTTGTGCTCACAACTTATGTTATTTATATACACACGATCGTGAGTGTTGTGTTGTGATTGCATCGAAATGTCTATTGCATTATTCATTAATCATTATGGTTGAAAGTCAAATAAGATATAAAAACGATCTTGTGTTAAGTTAGATGCGATAGAAAGTATCTATTTTGTTTCGTAAAGGAAAGAAACAACAAGAATGGAAGAAGGTGAGAATGTGTGCACGGGACTAATAGAGAGGAAAAAGGAGGGACTCAACTCAATGTGCAACTACAATTCCATGGAGCATTTAGTGACTGCTACTTCTCTCGAGTCTCAATGCACCAAACCTGGGCCACATCATTCTTTTATTTTAATGGATCACTACAGAGAAAGGCGAAGAAATGACAATAGAGCCACAATTCTAAGGCTCTGGGATGATCTTGGTAGTGCCAAGGTTGTATTGAACTAATGATACTGATGACTAGAGAGAACTTGAAACATAAATCTTAGATATAGCTTTTTTTTGTTGAAATAGGATGAGAACTAAGATGGCATTGATGGATCATACATAGCGTGTTACCTGAATGAGCACAAGGGATCAACTGTTGATGAAGCAAGATCACATGTTTTCCTGAAAATATCTAAAGCATGGAAATGCTTGAATAGGGAGTGTCTGAATCCAATACCATTTTCAAGAGCCTTCTCAAATGCTTGTCTAAACATTGCAAGAACAGTTCCTTTGATGTACAAGTAGTCATGGGTATATTATCCGGAACCGATCTGAAAAAACGGTCCGGTTCGGTTCTGAATCTTATTGGATCTTGTATTGTTTAAAGATCCATGGATATCGGCTCGGTTTCATGTAGTATTCCAGAACAGAAATAGTTATCCAAGTAGCCAAAAATATAGCCTTATGTTCTTTGAAGTACACTGCAATGATGATCGACGACTCTCAAGTAAAGCTTCCTTTGAAACTCTGTAAATAAACAGTCTGTATATAGCAGAAGATCTTCAATGGGACTTTAATTTGTCCTAAAAGTAAACAAAAAAAAAAGACTACAAGAATCTTTGATCTGAGTAAATAGGTCCCTTGAAAACAACTTGCTCAGGCCAGATGGGTTTGAGAACCACAGACGTAAATTTGCTCCAAAATATCTAAGAAGAAGACGAAGAATTGGTCACTAGACCGTTTCCATTGGTTTTAAGGTGACGTTTTTGCTTTGGTGGTCCTGTGATAAGGCCTAATGTGTTTATAGTGGTCAAGAAACGCTCATAGTATTTCATTTGTCTGGGTGATTTTCTAAATCACCCATCCCCTAAATCCTCCAGCCACCACTCCTTTATGATTTTATAAATCATAA
>OVBB01002792.1:0-10740 GCA_900406415.1 Isatis lusitanica
TGAATTATTTTTCTAGAAGTTTACAATTTGTCATTAATAATCATTATAAAAAGCATAGAAAACTTAAAAAATTTTATCTTTCAGAAACGGAGGAAGTATATAATAGAACCTTAGTTATCATGTAAAAATATAATACAAAAATCGACTTCTCAATTGTATGTTTCTAAAAATTTACAAATGCCCAAATTAATGTTTACATTTTTGTTCAAGAAAGTGTTAGGCGTTAAGAGGGATGGGTAACGCAATATCTAATGCAGCCTAAAATACCTAATCGGATATATAAATTATTATTTAGATGATATAAACATTTAAAAGATAAAATAATATATTAAATATATATAACAAACTATAGTAAATATTTTAATTTAAAAATCATAAAATTCTACAACAAACTATATGAATTATTATAATTCATAAATCCCTATTATATATTATATTATTTATTATTATATATTATGATTTTTTTAACTGTTGAGAAGGTAATTGCAATGGTTTATAATGGGCATAGGAAGGATCTGCCTAAAGATTATCTAAACAGCCGTCTAAAATATGTTTTTGTAACACTCATTGTATTGCTCTCAACGCAATCTTGCAAGTAAGAATGCCCTCTAGATCAAAGTTCAAAAAGAAAAAGAAGAAAAGAATGCCTTCAAGGCCTCATAACACACATCAAACGAAAATTTTAGTCACGTAAAGCAAAGAGAACATGAAAAATAGTGATGAGTCTTATATTAAAGCTCCATAATTCATCTTATTTTATTTTTTCTTGGGGAAGAAGAATATTAGTGAAAAGGAAGAATGCGTAATAGTAGAAACTAGAAAGGAATATGGGTGGACCAATGACTTAACTTAACGTCTGATGTGTCATAAGAAAATCCTACGTGTGACGAAAAGGGTAATATCTATTGTGCCAAACACACAACTCCATGAGCAAGTCACAAACCCTACCGAGGCAGTTCTGACCACAGAGTGCGTTCACCCTTGCTTTACCTTTTATTTCCATCTATAAAAAGCCTCATCAGTCTCTCTTATTCCTCCACCAAACATCAACACTAAAATCTCATCACACCTCTTGTGGCTCTGTCTTTAGGCCTCTTCATAGCTTTTATCTCTCTACTTTCATAACCAAAAAAAAAACAAAACAAATCAGTTATGTCTTTCTCCACAAACTTGGTCATCATGAGTTTTGACCGTGCGTCTGCAGCGTGTGTTGAAGATATGGTGGACAGTTCTCTAGGAGCATATGTTGAGAATGGTGGAGATGACGATGATAGTGGCTACGATTATGCTCCTGCTGCATGATTCTTCTCCCGCATGAAATGTTATGTAGGAGAAAAAAAAGAGAGATGATTAGGCAATTTAGATATCTAGATAGGCCGCGTAGGTTAGATAGTGTGGTGAGTCTTCTTAGATGGACAAACATGGTTTCCATAATGTGTAAAATGATCTCTTCTTTAACCCAGTCACTTTTTTGTCTCTTCATTTTGGAAGTTAATTTTATGTTAATTTTATTTTAAGTTATTGTGGTCTTTTTTATTTGTCTCTTAAGGTAATCGAACGCTCATTTAACTAAATAAAATTGGTACTTGTGTCCATATTTTGTTTTTCACAGATTTTTTTGTGTTTGCTGTTTAGTATTTACTTTATTCATTCATGAAAAATTCAATTTCTCAATCGAGCAAAGCCGAATTCAAAGTTAAACCCATTGGTTTGACGACCAAGTTGTGAGAAAATTCACAATTTGTGTTTAGAAACCTGAGGCATATGGGTTTATTTGGGACATGCATTATATTATCTTAACAGCTTCATAAATTAACAACAATTTATTTTGGCACAGCCAAGCATGGAAAATCCTCTTCTACATATAGAAAGAGATTGACCCCAACACCTTAGGTATCACTTTTTAAAGCTCAAACGCACTAAAGAGCCTTAATTCAGGGTTTCTAATTAAGTGAGCTTTAAGGATAGATATGAGTTTAGGTATCACTTTTTAAAGCTCAAACACAAAACAAGAGAATCTCTAGGAAGCCAGAAGGAAGACGTCTTCGGGCCGGGGACGCTGAAGCATTTGAGGAGCTGCCTAGACACCGCAATGGGTTTGGTTTCTCTAAAGATCTGCTTTTTCAGTTATGTGCATGTTTGTTAAATTGTTCTATGCGCATAGATAGAGACTAAACCTCTTGTTACTATAGTTTGGGGGTTGATGTTAGGTTTGAAACCCTTGATGATTTATTATGTTTATTTGTATTGATTTAACTATGTCATATTAGAGCATGTTCAATGCTAATGGTTAATGATTGGATTGACAACCCATGATTATCTCTTAGGGTCTCGCCACAACGATAGATTCTATCAGGGATTTCTCTACTGCTTTGAGAAATAGAAAATATAGAGTTAATGCATTTAGATAGAGATCATGACACCTATCTAGAACTTGTGTTCTGTCACTCGAACCGAGAGATAGTAAATGACCAAAGACTAGAACTTGTGTTAAAAAAACCACATCGCTCTTATCCTACCATATCGTCTCCGTAATAGTGCTATGTGAGCGAGTACACAGACTTGAAGCTACTAAATCATTTACTGTTTTGTTTTTTTTTTCTGTTTGCTGTTAAAAATAATGTTTTGTTGCTGTTATAAATAGGAATTTGTATTTAACGTAGTAGAATAAATTCTCTTTAACTCTAATTTTCAATAGTGTCTAATGAATAACACTTTCAATGATAAAATGCATATGCTAGTTTATTGTTTTTTTCGTCTTTGTCATGGATAATAGAAAGTAACACAGATGGACCAATGGAGGATGTGGTTATCCTGTGATCGTTTAGATTGAGCTTGACTAGTGTGTCTAGTTTCATTGATGGTGCAGTAAGTTTAGGCATTAAATTTACTTGTGTTTGGTTCTGTATAAGTGGAACTTATGCAGGTTTATGGAGTTGAAATGCCAAGTTTAGAGCAGGATCAAATGGATAAGCTCATACAAGGAAGTTATCAAGCTTGAATCAGGGTGGAGATTGTGAGAAAAGCTTGAAGAAGATAGTTTTAGCCAAGTATGACAAACACTTTAGCTAAGCAAGAGGGTCCTAATAAAGATGTGTTATTAGGAGCACGTGAGAGAGACATGTACAAGGATTAATAACTCACTTCTTTATAAGGTATAACTCACTTCTTTGTTAATGACGGTGTGGTGGCGTCGAAGAGACCAAGAGAGAAAGTACAGAGAGCGTTGTATACTTGGGTCTTGGGTTTAATCTCGTCTTTGGGATATCTTCTTCATTGTAAAACCGATAGGTTTGCATGGGCGGTGAGTGAACTTCGTGTATAAACCAGTCGGAGGTTCTTTCCGATGTTTAGTAGTTGATTGCGTAACATCTCCCTTTTCCTTGAGTCGCATATATTCATTGGAGAGCATTCTTGCCAAGCATCGTTTTTATTCTTAAGATACGGATAAATGAGGACAATAACCGAACCCACTTCTCTGCTTGAATCTGTCCCAACATACGTACGTATGTATATTCAGTCGAAGTGATGATGCTAGTTTGGATGTAAGCCCAATTTCTTCTTCAGCTTGGATGTAAGCCCAATATACTAGCTCGTACGTACACATGCGACCTCCACAAAACTTGATGGCCACGACACAGTCATTGTCTTGGTCGTCAGGGAAAGAAGAGAGCGACATGTTCATAATCAGATCACTTTCAGGACAATCAAGATGCAAAGAAGGCAAAGATATGACCTTGTGGTTGAACAGGTTTGTCAGATATACGATGGAATCATTATAGTTCATGAAACCAATCCATCCCCTAGACGGTCCTAGGTAACTTGATGGACTCTTCATCATCAATCCCCTGTTTAGATGTTATATATTAATTGAAGAGCCTTCTCGCAAAGCATCCTTCTTCGTATTCAATAGGTACGGAGACGACGGCACCAATGATGACAATAACCGAACAGGCTTATTTGCTTGGGACAAAAAGGCAGCGACGGCAACTAAGGCTTGATCTCATTATCAGGCTACAGCTAGTAAAAAAGAAAGAGAATGTCTCTGTTTTTTCTTGGAAGAATAAGGAAATTCGGTCTCAGAATCTCAGCTAGTGTCATCGTAAATCCTCTCCTATCTTGTTGCGTTTGTTTCTTTTTATTCGCTTCTTCTTGTTGTATAAATAATGAAATGTCCGTGATTAGGGCTTCTACGTATTAAGATAATTACATATCTTTTCTTTTCCCATGATAACAACATATCTTTTTTTTGGGTCAAACTATGTATATCTAATCACGGGCGGATCTAGAAATTGTTTTAACCGGAGGCACAATTATATCAATAACAAAACTATATATTTTATAATATAGTCTAAGTAAAGAGCATAGTATGTATCTACAAAAAAAAATATGCACAAAAGAAAAAAGAAAAAAAAAAGTTAAGTAATACAGTATTTGAACAATGAAAAGGAGCATTGTTGGAATCGAACGGTGGACAACGGGGCACAAGAAGAAATTATTAGTTGAGCTACTGCATTTTCAAGTGTTTATTAAAGATAAAAAATCTATATTCAGTAATTAACCGGGGGCACTTCCCCCCCTTCTGCCTACCTAATTAAGATAGATTTCGTTTAATTAACATTATCTTTTCCTTTCCAGTGGTTGCATGCCCAAAGACTTCATCAATCTTTAGACAAAAAAAAACTTCATCAATCTAACAACAAACGAAACCTAAGTTGAGCCCGTTTCATATTTTTTGCATTTTTTTTTCACAGTAATTGTAGCCTTGTAAATGAGAACACTATAAAGCTGCCCTTTTTTTTATTAATCTTTCCGCTATAAGGGTCCTTTTTCTTTCTATGAATAGGATTTTTGTTGGTATTTCCCAAATAAATGCACGTCGAGGTATATAAATATTTTTATAAACTATAGACAAAAAATCAAATGAATGATTTTAAGGCAAAAGAAAGAGAGAGAAACAAGGCGTTTGTTTCTACCCAAACCCCCACCGGAGTGGTGACCGCCGATCAGATCTTGGATATAATGCAGTTAAGGGAAGTGGACCTTTTTCATCAAAACGGCAGCTGTCTTCCCAATGGTGCTGTGTTCAAGCCAGGCGTGAAACAAGGGGCTGACCCAGGAACCAGTTTTACTGGGTTCATAAAATTATAAATATTTATAATGATTTTTTGTTATTCTAAATTAAACAAAATACAAAAACAAAAGTAAATCAGTTGCATAATAAACTTAGAAGTTATGGGTTAAAGCCCAACTAAAAAATCAAATAAATAAAAGATGCAATAAAAAATGGACATGTTTAAGAGTGGAACCTGATTAGAGGGTCAAGATCATTCATTTTGACCAAATCAGCTAATAAAACATAACATTTACAAAAGAAAATATAATTTATTTATATTTATCTGGTGTTATTTGAACCCACATCTCTCTACATAAGTCGGCCTCTGCGTGAAACCACTGTATTTGTAGTAGAAGGGCTTCAAAAAAATGATGAGCCTCGCGAATGAAGATCCAAGGCATACTCGGATGAAGACTTCGAAGCCTTCCAAGAAGGATACTTTGAAACCAGTGGCTGATCCAGACAAAGTTTTAGTCGGGGATAACTGTTATAAAAGTTGATGTAGTTGGGCAGCTGAAGCCTAAGATATACTCCATCCGTTTTACAAAGAATGTCGTTCTATATTTGTGCACATAGATTAAAAAAAATTAATTTGTTAGTTTTCTAAAAACAAAAAACAATCATAACTATCTACTTAAACATATTTCAACCAATCGTAAAAAACTACATAATATGAATAATTATAAAATATAAAAAATCAATAAATTATGCATTAAAAACTGAAAACGATACTCTTTACAAAACAAAAATAAACATATAAAACGACACTTTTTGTGAAAGTGAGAGAGTATTTGGCATATCAAATATTTGAGCCCACAATAAATATATAGATCAGGGGAAGCAAATAAGGCCAAACAATAAACATGAATCGACAAGTTCATATACTTATAAGGATAAACATGATCCGGGGGGGGGAGGGTATGACTATGACTTTGAGGATTTTTGTTGTCTTTGCCATCAATAAAATATTTGGTTGGCCACAACTTCACTACGTATCACGTTACAAACCATTTCATTATTTATGGTACTATACTTATACTTCCGTGCATTGTGTAAAAGTTTAATCAAATCACTAACACTAAAACATATAACATAAATTTAATCATTTCAATTTTAAAAATAAATCAATCATATACGTACAATTATTTTTCTAAATGATATAAATAATATAAATTTAGAGGTTGGGTTTGGCTTCGATTCATATGGGTTATAAAAATATTTCAAAGGGTCAGTAGTAGAAAATGTCTTTTCTTGAAAAAAGGAAATTTATAATATGTCAAACCCATAGTAAACAATAACATGTTGACCCCTCCTTTCATGATGTGTGCAAATATAAATTTTACGGTTTTACTCTTAAATAACCACTAGTCATTATATTATTTTAGTACTATTACTTTGTAACAGAAAGTAACTAAATTTGACACGTTATAACCAATTATGCCAAGCGTATGCCCGACACAATTTTGTGCCTTTTCTGCTTTGCATGGAAAGGTTTATTCCAAAAAATGACTCCAAAGAAATGTCACGATTTTTTTCGTTTTATTATATTGAATACGATGCTGCATTACAAGTTGTGGGCCTTGTTATGATTCGTCCAATTTGTCGTACGCAAATCCCACGTGTTGAGAAAAAAAAAAATTTGTTATGTGTCAAGCACACTTGTTTCTTAGGACATCACACTCCTTAGTGAGGTTGACTTGAGGGTGAACTACAGAAAAATTGAGTCACACTTTTGTTGACCCTTTTTGTAGATATAAATATCCCAACAATTTTTCATTCTCTCATCAAACGCAAATCACCCTCTTTTCTATTTGTTTCCGACTTGATTTAGCAAAATTTTATCAACCCGAGGACAAAGATGTCTGCTGTCTTCGAATTTGTTCTAAGCGAATCTTGCGTTGGAGGCAACACGACTAAGAGTGATCAAGAATTTGAAGACGGTCACGCTGCATATGTAGAAAACGGAGACCAAGATGATGATGATATATATGATTATGCTCCAGCAGCATAATTTTCGTAGATTACTTGGTTGGATAATATATATACATACAATGATACAACATGATGTTTTGCATTTCTTTCAATGATTTTATGGCCCAGGCCTTTTGTGTCGCTTATCGAGTGAACACTTCTTGTAAATCGTTGAAAAATGATTCTCTCAATCTTTGTCCCTTTTTTCGCATGGTTTTCTATTTAAATGAAATGGATAGAGCTCAATATAAGGGCATAATATCCCACATCGGAAGTTGGAAGAGATCTTAACTAGTATGTAAGAGATATGAGCCAATCCACTCATTGTCAATTGATTTTGAGTTGGAAATCCATAGAACTTAACATGATATCAGAGCCATCATTTCGAGAGGGTGTATAAAGACATAATGTCCAACGTCGGAAGTTAGATCGAGATTTTAACTAGTATATAAGGGATATAGGCTAATCCATGCCCATAGCCAATTGGTTTTGAGTTGGAAAACCATAGAACTTAACACTCAAAGCATAAATGTGATAAAACGTAAGACCTTTATGAAGTTCCTAATCTCATTGTCACCACTCTATTGTCGCCAACATCAATATGTTACGGAATCTCCTTTGGGAATGTGATATAAAAACACTCACCATATTTAAGATTATGATTCCTAGATAAAACCTGATTTCTAGCTCCGGTTGTTTCGTACATGTCTGGGAGAGCATTGCTTCATACTTGGATGACTTAAACCATCGACAGAGACTACTCTAAGAAATATATATTTGTTCAGAATGTATTCCCATACCAAAAAAGATTCCTTGCAAGTTCATTTAAAACTGAAGATAACATGTAAAAATATAATACAATAGTTGACTTCATTGTATGTTTCTAAAAATGTACAAATGCCAAATTAATGTTTACATTTTTGTTCAAGAAAGTGTTAGGCGTTAGAGGGATGGGTAACGCAATACCTAATGCCTAAAATACTTAATCGGTAACATATGCCCTCTCGAGCAATATTCCAAGTAACAAATGCCCTCTAGATCAAAGTTAAAAAAGAAAAAAAGAAAAAAAGAGTGTTTTGTAGATCTCATCTGATAACACACATGACACATCAAACGGAAATTTTAGTCACGTAAAGCAAAGAGAACATGAAAAATAGTGATGAGTCTTATATTAAAGCTCCATAATTCATCTTATTTTATTTTTGTGCTTGGGGAAGAAGAATATTAGTGAAAAGGAAGAATGCGTACAAGTGATAGTAGAAAGGAATATGGATGGACCAATGACTTAACTTAACGATGTGTCATAAGAAAATCCTACGTGTGACGAAAAGGGTAAGATCTATTGTGCCAAACACACAACTCCATGAGCAAGTCACAAACCCTACCGAGGCAGTTCTGACCACAGAGTGCGTTCACCCCTTGCTTTACCTTTTATTTCCCATCTATAAAAGGCCTCATCAGTCTCTCTTATTCCTCCACCAAACATCAACATTAGAAGCTCATCACACCTCTTGTGGCTCTCTCTTTAGGCCTCTTCATTGCTTTTATCTCTCTACTTTCATAACCAAAAAAAAAAACAAAACAAATCAGTTATGTCTTTCTCCACAAACTTGGTCATCATGAATTTTGACCGTGCGTCTGCAGCGTGTGTTGAAAATATGGTGGACAGTTCTCTAGGAGCATATGTTGAGAATGGTGGAGATGACGATGATAGTGGCTACGATTATGCTCCTGCTGCATGATTCCTCTCCTGCATGAAATGTTATTTAGGAGAAAAAAAGAGAGATGATTAGGAAATTTAGATATCTAGCTAGGCCATGTAGGTTAGATAGTGTGGTGAGTCTTCTTAGTTGGACAAACATGGTTTCCATAATGTGTACAATCATCTCTTCTATAACCCAGTCACTTTTTCTTCATTTTGGAAGTTAATTTTATGTTAATTTTAAGTTATTGTGGTCTTTTTTTTATTTGTCTCTTAAGTTAATCGAACACTCATTTAATTTAATAAAATTGGTACTTGTGTCCATATTTTGTTTTTCACAGATTTTGTGTGTTTGCGGTTTAGTATTTACTTTATTCATTCGAGCAAAGCCGAATTCAAAGTTAAACCCATTGGTTTGAAGATCAAAAGTTGTGAGAAAATTCACAATTTGTGTTTAGAAACCTGAGGCATATGGGTTTATTTGGGACATGCATTATTGCTCAAATACAATACACTAAAGAGCCTTAATTCAGGGTTCCTAATTAAGTGAGTTTTAAGGATACAGATGAGTTTGGAAAGCCTCTGGAAACCTCCACAAAACAAGAGAATCTCTGGGAAGAGCTTCCGAGGACGTCTTCAGGCCTGGGGACGCTCCAGAGGATGTGCAGCATTTGAGGAGCTGCCTAGACACCGTAATGGGTTTGGTTTCTCTAAATTAAGATCTTCTTATTCAGTTATGTGTTTGTTAAATTGTTCTATGCGCATAGACAGAGAGTAAACCTATTGTTTGGGGGTTGATGTTAGGTTTGATACCCTTGATGATTTATTATGTTTATTTGTATTGATTTAACTATGTCATATTAGAGCATGCGTATTCTTTATGTTCAATGCTAATGATTAATGATTGGATTGACAACCCATGATTATATCTTAGGGTCTCGCCATAACCATAGATTCTATCAGGGATTTCTCTACTGCTTTGAGAAATAGAAAATATAGAGTTAATGCATTTAGATAGAAATCATGACACCTATAGTTAGGGCTAAATCTAGAACTTTTGTTCCGTCACTCGAACCGAAATGACCAATGAGTAGAACTTGTGTCAACAAAACCGCCTCGCCCTTGAAGACTTTTTTTTGGTGGAAAACGGAGGGAATACCTCCTATAATATTAAAAGAATGAAAACTAGGCCTTATAAACTCGTCTTGGACGAGCTTGACCATGACTGTCCTCTGTTACAATGAGTTCGACAACAGCATGAGCAACAGAAAAAGAATGAAAACCAAACGGTAGAGTGAATGCATAGTTTGCTAACCTGTTCGCTAGGTGGTTAGCCTCCCTATACACATGAGTAATCCGGACTATCCAGTCCCTTGATAAGAAGCCGTAGCACAATCGCACTAGGAAAGACAAAGGATGAGAATCCCCAATCCCTGTCGTAAGAAAACCAACTACAATATCTGAATCCACCTCCAACTCAACGCGTGTGCATCTTTTCTCCCAAGCTATACATAATCTATAGTAAACACCCCATAACTCAGCCAAAAGTGCATTATATCTCCCAATATTCAGGGCAAAACCCCCACACCATTCTCCTTCTTCATTCCGTAATACTCCCCCAGCCGCCGCTAAACCAGGATTTCCTTTCGAGGCCCCATCCGTGTTCAATTTTATCCACCCATTACCCGGTTTCTTCCATGCTATCATACGTTCAAACCCCGACATTGATGACCGCCTCGCTCTTGAAGACTTGAAGCTACTAAATCATTTACTGTTTTTTTTTTTTCTTTCTCTGTTTGCTGATAGAAAGTAATGGTTTGTTGCTTTAGTCGCTTATATAAATAGAAAATTGTATTTTACGTAGTAGAATAAATTCTCTTTAACTCTAATTTTCAATAGAGTCTAATGAATAACACTTTTCAATGATAAAATGCATATGCTAGTTTATTGT
>OVBB01002795.1:0-10739 GCA_900406415.1 Isatis lusitanica
TGTGCATTAAAGCTTGTCTGCGATTTGCTAAAACCAACGAGAGTTCGGATTTTAGATTGTTAGATAAAGATACTGATTTCACGAGAGTAAATCAGTATTAGCTTCGTGTTTGAATTCTAGACTTGTTCTTAATAACTGCCTGAATAGTTGTTTGACCTCTGCTCTGAATCTCCCGAGAATTGCCTTGATCTAACGCCTGCATTAATATATTTACAAACCGATTTTTGTGTCTCTTGCTAGTCACGGAACAAACCATCCNGTAGGAATTAGGGTTTAAAACTCGTGTATCAAATCCCTGAATGCGTATCCAGAAGGGGATGTTTGACGGGAACCTTGGGGAGATTATCGATTCCCATTTCTGGAGGATTATAATCCACCGGTTAAAGGCATAGGACCTATTCTCAAGCACTCTTTGCAGGTCATCCATCTTTTCGAATCGGAAGAGGAAACATCCTCCACCCAGGTTGCTCCTTCTGTGCGTCCTCGAAGAGTCTACCTCCTCATCAAGTGGGAGAAGAGTGCGCCTATTCTCTGTTCTTGAACATTGGTGACTCTTCCTATCAGGGTCAACTCGTTTTCTCTTTTTTTTTTTGAGGTGTCGATTCCTGACACTCTTACTCTGCTCTCCCGTTTGCCAGTTAATTCATCTGCTTTTGCCTTCCCTTTCTCTGTATAAGATAGTCTTCTCTGGTTCTCCATAGCCTTTGTCCTGTCTATGTGCTGCCTACGCTTGCGATTTTGTTTGCGAGTTTGTGTTGCCGTTGTCTGTATCGTCGTCGTCTGTCTGTTCCGGTCAAATCAGCGGTCCTTTGCCGCGTTAAGGACACACCGGGCCGGAGCCGTCGGCGGTTTTCTCCCTAAGTTTCCTTTTTTGTGGGTTGTGTTTACTTTGATGAAACCTAAAGTAACAAATATAAATATTTTGATTAATTAATTTTCAACTTCAAATTTTAAATTACAAAAATAAAATATTTAATTTAAATTATTGTTTTTTAATTATTTATCTCATAATTTTTTCTTAAAAAAAACATATAAAATGTAAATACTATAAATTACATTGTAAACAAATTTTACTTTACTCAATCAATATTAAATTTTATGATTCAAAAATCTAAAATATCTGATGTCAAAAATAATATATCTAAAATATATGTAACATTTATATTTTAAATTTATGGTTGTATCAAAAATAAATATATTAAAATAAGAGAAATACTCTCAAATCGCACACTTTCATGTTTTTGTGACAAAAATAGCACACCATGGTGAAAATGACAAAAATAATATTTACTAAATGATTTAAAGATAATTAAACTAATGAATTTGGGTTCAAAAGTCACTTATTAGGATATAGATTTTGGGTTTTAGGGCTTAGAGTTACAAGATTGGGAAGAAACATGTGAAAATATGGGTATAATAATTATTTCCTCTTTAAAAAATTTGTCATGTTCACTCTGGTATGTTATTTTGGTCACAAAACATGAAAATGTACCATTTTTGAGAATTGCCCTAAAAATAAGCTAAAATGATAAAAAGATGAAGAAACAAAAATAAAAGAAAAACTCAATGCTAGAGAACTGACTTCTGAATCGATACAACTAACTGTGACCTTCTATAAGAAAAAAAATATCCCAATCATCTCTAAATTTGCTTTTTATATTGTAGAATTTAGGGTTCGATGCTTTTACATTGTCGACGATCTTTAGGTTGCGGAAATAGCTAGCTTTGCGAAAGCTTTCATTTAGGAAGTGACCTGAGCCCATATGCGTTGTGGTGTGTAGTACAAAGTTGTGCGAGTTTATGATCTCACCACCCCAGTGCACATTTTCAGCGTAAACTATATTTGTAAAAAATTCAGTAGGACAATACCCAACTATTGAATGGTTGGATCATAAACTCAACCACCAATTTCCATTCTTTCAATCATACATAATTTATTTATTTTATTATTTATAAAGATGATTTCAAACTATTTAATTGAAAAAGTACAAAATTGGTAAAGTAAACAAAATAAAATAAACAAACTAACCTTCCATATGAAAGATGTCAAATTGGTCGCCCTCGAATGCACAGATACGAGTAATGGTAGCTCCAATAAAAATGATGTTACTGTTGTATTAAACTAGGACACTGAAGATTGTAACATCCATTTACATTAAATGTGTCGCTTTGAACAATAATTTATTATATTGTTATTAGTAAACATTTTTCTTTTTGCTCTTTTTTTGCTTTTTGTTTGCTTTATTATTTTAGAAATTTTTTTATTTTTTTCCTTTTATTTAGTTATAAAAATAATTTTCAATTAAGCGTGTATGAAAATGTTGATTAATATGTAAATTATAAAAGTAACACTATGAGTTAATACTAAAATGTAGGTGGTAACTTAGCATAGGAAACAAATATAGTAGACTCGAGTATCTTTTTAAAACGACATATTTTGTTCTCAATAGAAATTCGATTTACTATGTAGAATTTTTGATGGTCGCTCCTGCAATACTTTTTATTTTTTGACAAAAAATTATTGATGAAAAATTTTAAAACTAGAACGATTTATCAAGACATGAAATAAAATTGTAAAAGAAATAATGTAAAGAAACCTGTATCTTGTGGTTCTCTAAAAGTTCATGGTCAAATGCTGGCTGTTTATGTATATCATCGCACTTAACATTCTCTCCATCTGATGTCTGAAGAAAAGAGAAAGAAATAAACATATAAATTAGAATAACTTATCTTACTCCAAAATAGAATAAAATGGGTTTACTCCAAATATGGAGTAGAAAATGGGTTTATTCTATTTTTTAGTCATTACTCCATTTTTTATTCAAAAATGGAGTAATAGAGTAAAACTCAAATCTATGTTGGAATTACTCTAAAATTGAATAAAGGATTGGAGATGCTCTTATACCATCAAAAAAAAAATGGAGTAATGGAACAAAACTCAAATCCATTTTGGAATTAATCTAAAATTGAATAATGGATTCGAGATGCTCTTATACCATCTCTAACCATACTCCATTTCTTACTTTAAAATTGAAAAATGAAATTACTGCAAATATGGAGTAAAAAATAAGATTATTCCATTTTCTTTTCATTACTCCATTTTGAAGTTGAAAATATAGTAGTGTTGGAGCAAAATTCAACTTCATTTTGGATTTATTCTAATTTAGAGTAAAAATGCAGTTTTACATTGGAGATGTCCTTAAACTTGCAGATAATTCCCATTTAAGCTGACAATCTATATAAAAATGTGATATAATTACTTGTTTCTCTTACTAGTTTACCATCTTAAACTGATAATCTATCTAAAAATATGATTTAGTTACTTATTTTTCTTACTAGTAAATGTTGGGATACAATCCAAATCTCACATCGAAAGTTTAGATATAAAGTGTATAATATATAAGTAGTGTCCAACTCTAATTAGTATGAGACCTTTTAGAAAGGAATCCAAAACAAATCCGTGAGGGCTATGTTGTTTGGGCCCAAAGCGGACAATATCATACTAATGAGAAAGTTGGATACGGGCTTTAAAAAGCCTAAAATTTGGTAGCAGAGCCAGATTGCAAATAAATAGTGGACATGTGATTGTTCTGGGAAAGAACACTCTAGATAATCTTGGGATAAGGCTGCCACAAAGATTTGTAAAGAGTTACGTAGAGTGAATATGGCAGTACAAGTTGAGTGCCAAGTTTCGCTGAGGCGAGAAGCCACAAGTTGATGTGGTTCTTGGCTTGAAGGAGTTGTGTCCAACTCTGATTAATATGAAGCATTTTGGAAAGGAACCCAAAACAAATCTGTAAGGGCTACGTTGTTTGGGTCCAAAACAAACAATATCATACTAATGAAAAAATTGGACACAAGCTTTAAAAAGCCCAAAAGTAAATTATTATAGTTCTAACATTATTGATTTATAAATTTTGTAGTGTATATTTACAAAAATTCATTGAAAATACACACATTGTTAACACTTAACATTGGGAATTTTGGATTTTATTTGTTTTCTTCAAAGAAAACTATCGATAGTATAACCCTAACATATTACTTTAATCCAAGTTGATTGATGAGCTAAACTGCACACATAATTTTGACCGGACTTGGTTCTTTGACACCCAAATCTTCAACGAGCTACCAAGAGATTATTAAAACCTTTTAAAAGAAAAAGTAGTTAAAGAACTGGATAATCTTTCAGTGTACCCGTATGTATTCTCTTTCTTGAAATCGCCCATAGGTTTGGTTACTTGTTCCTTTTATCAACGAGTATCCAGTTTCAAAAACCCAAACATGATCTAATAATGGCATGCGATGTATGTTTGGTGGGTGTTTCTTGACATTCTTTTATGTAAGATTAACCGTTTAATAACATTCAAATTATAAACTAGCACAGTACTAATAAAAAAAGAAAAGCTTATAACAAATGACATATATAACCAAATTACAAAAGAAAAAAATACATGATACGTCTACACGACTCTTCTGTTTTTGTTGGTCCTTTGCCCAATCATATGCTTCTGTGAATATTTTTCTAAGTTGTTTTTTTTCCACTTTTTCTGATGAGATTCCATCAATCATTGCCATAATCAAATTAGAGAGGAGATGTGTTTAATATAACTACAAGCCAATATCTCATCATGGCCTACCACTATTGTCTATTGGCGACCCACTTAAACTGAGAACAAAAAGACATCTTGATTTGTATCGCACAACCCTCGAACCGAACACATGAACACCGGCCACTTGTCAGCACTTAAGTTGTACACATGCTTTACTCGGTCGTGTCCTTTTTTTTGTCTTCCTAATTAACATCGCTCAACACTAAACACTTGCGTCGTAAGCATTTACGCTCCAATAGACAAGCCTCTTTTCGTCAAGCACTCCTGATCTGCATCATCAGGACCCACTTGGAATCATTAAGAATATTCTCGAGGGTATAGACGTAAATGAATTTCTCCAGAGAGATAACAAGTTAGGTTATTATTCCTTGCGGATCAAGTTCGTTTTCAAACTTGATAAACGCACAGAATGGTAGACTAACAGCCAACAGGTAGAGGATATTCTCCTATTTGTTTTCTAGTTTAAGTCAATAAAAACACAAAATTGGCTGAGGAATAAGAGTACATGAAAAAATGCTCTTTTCGAGGAGATAATATCTCTTTGATCCAAAAAGTATCAAGAGCTGAATTTCGAAACTAAATACGAAAACAAAGTCTGATGATAGAAGTTTCTCTTCTGAAGTCTCCCTTTCCGTCGAGTGTTGTAATGTGGATCTCCTCGGGTCGACTCCTACTGTTTTTCTCATTTAACTTTCGCACCCATTATTTCTCACACATTTCAGTATGTATCGATACAAATCTGCTTTTGGCAGAATCGATATGTGTTCCTCCTTTCCTTCAACTATGTACATCAACTATAGCATATACGATTTGGTGCGAATGCATTCAATGCTCAACTACTTTTTAGATTTGGCGTGACACGTGAATCTTGGCAAATCGATTCTCTTTGTGGGCTAAGTGTAAAACCAAACTGAACCATTTTCTCCGATTTTATGGATCCGATTGGTGAACAAAAACGGAACGATAAAACTATAGGAAAGCGAAAGCGGTTACTGTACAATTTTTACTGTTTAACCATTTTTGTGTTTCTTAGCAATTTTGGATAATAATTTTGATGTTTGGTAATAATTTTATTACTTTTTTCCTAAGCTTTATTTATTGTTATCAATCAAATTCTATGTTTTTTTATGGACGAACAAAATAATTAACAACTAATTTTACCATAAAATATATATGTCCAGACAATGTTTTCTGAAAGAGTCCTTAGTAATTTTGAATTTTAGAAAATAAAAGTTATTTTTTTTTCTTTTATTACATAAAGAAATAATTTTCAATTAAGCGTCTATGAAAAAAGATTTTTGCCCCGAAATGTTTTATATAGAAAGTAAGAGCAAAAACACCAAAGTTGAAATCTTTTTTTTAATACGGTTTTATTGTTATAAGCTTTTAAATTTGATTTTCAATAGGTGGTGTAAACTTGATATTGGGTTTGAATGGATTGGATGCTTTTCTCTTGCATTTTTCAGATCCAAGATTTAAAAAGACTCGTTTTATCAATTATTACCTAAGTGAATCGAAATCAAGACTTAAGTTACATACCTTAAGTTAGGGTTATATATCCATAACACTTTAAAACAAATATATATATTGACACTTGATTGATATTGTTTAACGCTTTGGTAATGATCTTTTTTTTGTTACTTTCAAATATTGTTACCAAGTTCATCTGATCAGGATAAGCTCACCATAGTATTACACATATTAAAAATTTCATATACACAATATTATGCCATTTAAAACCCAAAATATGTTCTTACAAACCACACAAAATTAAAAAAAAAAATAACAAAAGAGATTAGATAGTAAGAAAGAACTACAACCAAAACATGTTCATACAAACCAAAAGAAACTTAAAAGTAATACCTCATAGACCATTGCATCACCCTACCCGGAATCAACCAAATAAATCCAAGTACATGGATTGTGCAAAAACACATCACACATCCATGGATCCTTAACACTTTCAACCCATAGACGTTCCTACCCATTATTCCCTGCACAATGACAACGTCTAATTATGCTGGAATTAAACGAAGCACAACGGTCTAAGTACAATTGTGGCATTGGATTAGATTCTCCTTCTCATATGCTTAATTAATCACGATTTGGATTAATCAATTCCAAATCAATTTGGAGAGTATGAGTCAAAATACGCCTAAGATTGTCATAAACATAGATGCCGAGTTCATAGCCACTAATTGTCTATTCACGAATCATTGCTAAACCGTTTTTCATATCATGGTGATAAGAAAAACTCCGAACAACCTTGTAAGCATCTTATCAAAAAATTTGTTATACTTTGGCTGTTAAGATTAGAATAGTGCATGGTGAAAAGATCAATATCTCTCAAGAAAAACTCATCATTGGCGACCCTCCTTAAAATACGTATCGCCGCTATAGCATTGAAGTGATCCCTTAGGTTAAGACACATGCAACATGATTGAATGGAGGATTTCAGTAGGTAGCTCGATTAAATCTCCATCTTGATAAGCAATTATCTTTTGAATGGAGGATTGACACTGAAAATTACATTAAATGTGTTGCTTTGAAAAATAATTTATATTATTGTTATTAGTAAACTTTTTATTTTATTTTGGTTTTATTTTTGCTTCTTTTTATGTTTTGTTTTTGCTTTTTGTTTGCTTTATTATTTTTAAAAATCAAAAGGTTATTTTTTTTTCCTTTTATTACTTATAGAAATAATTTTCAATTAAGCGTATATGAAAAAAAAAAGTTGATTAATATATAAATTACAAAAATAACACTATGAGTTATTACTAAAATGTAGGTGGAAACTTAGCACAGGAAACAAATATAGTAGACTCAAGTATCTTTTAAACAACATATTTTGTTCTCAATATAAATTCGATTTACTATGTAGAAGTAGCCTATATGTATTATATGATAATACGGATACTTCATGCGCAGAATATTGATTGGTAGAACCAGTTATGTTGTCATTCCGTATGGGTACCGATCCTGTGGGACACTTAGCAGTGCTCACATGCGCTTCCCATGTTTGCCATTTGTTTTCCTTTTTTTTTATTTCAACCAGTTTTAGAATTTTTGATGGTCGCTCCTGCAATACTTTTTATTTTTTGACAAAAAAATATTGATGAAAATTTTTAAAACTAGAACGATTTATCAAGACATAAAATATAAAAGAAATAATGCGAAGAAACCTGTATTTTGTGGTTCTCTAAAAGTTCGTAGTCAAATGCTGGGCTGTATATAACTTTTAAACAAGCTCACCAACAGTATATAAAAACACATTGGAGTCTCTCTAGCTATATATATCCCTTGAGTTTAACCTAATTCCAACTCGTCAAAGTTGAATCTTTTTTTATGCTAAAGGCAACAGTCATGTTGTCTCTGGCTCCACTCCATATCTCATTCCAAAATGGATTAAAAAAAAAAATCCTCTCCCACCCACTCCATATCTCACTCCAAAATAGAGTAATAAATGAGTTTACTCCAAATATGGAGTAGAAAATGAATTTACTCTATTTTTCAGTCATCACTCCATTTTGGAGTAAAAAATGGAGTAGTGTTGGAGTAAAACTCAATTCCATTTTGGAATTAATCTAAAATGAAGTAATGAATTGGATTGCTCTTATACTATCTCCAACCATACTTTTTTTTTTACTTAAAAACTGCATTTTCCAGTAAATTTGCTCTAACACTACTCTATTTTCAGCTGCAAAATGAAGTGAAAAGGGGATTATTTCAAATATGGAGTAAAAATGAGATTACTCTTTTTTTTTTTTTTCATTTCTCCATTTTGAAGTTGAAAATATAGTAGTGTTCAATCAAAATTCAACTGCATTTTAGAGTTACTCTGTTTTAAAGTAAAATGCAATTTTACATTAGAGATGCCTTTAGACCTGCAGATGATTCCCATTTAAGCTGACAATCTATCTAAAAATGTGATATAGTTACTCGTTTATCTCACTAGTTTACCATTTTTAAACTGATAACGTATATAAAAATATGATATAATTACTTATTTATCGTACTAGTAAAATATTATAGTTCCAACATTATTGATTTATAAAATTTGTAGTGTATATTTACAAACATATATTGAATATACACACATTGTTAAAACTTCATTGGGAATTTTGGATTTTATTTGTTTTCTTCAAAGAAAACTCTCGATAGTGTTTACCTGTCATTAATAACATACTTACTTTATGTTGTAAATCCAAGTTGATTGATGAGCTAAACTGCACACATAATCTTGACCGGATTTGGTTCTTTGACAACCAAATCTTCAACGAGTGCCAAGAGACTATTAAAATCTTTTAAAAGAAAAAGTAGTTAAAGAACTGGATCATCATTCAATGTCCCCGTATGTATTCTCTTTCTTGAAACCGCCCGTAGGTTTGGTTACTTGTTCCTTTTATCAACGAGAACCCAGTTTCAAAAACCAAAAAATGATCTAATATTAATGGCTTTGATGTATGTTTTGGTGTTTGTTGACATTCTTTTATGTAAGATTAACCTGTTAATTACATTCAAATTATAAACTAGCACACAAACAGTAGTAATAAATAATAATAATAAAAGCTTATAACAAATGACAAAAATTAATTACATGATACGTCTACACGACTCTTCTGTTTTTGTTGGTCATTTGCCCAATCATATGCTTCAATAAATCTTTATCTAAGTTGTTTTTTTCCACTTTTCTGATGAGATTCCATCAATCATTCCCATAACCAAATTAGAGAGGAGATGTGTTTAATATAACTACAAGCCAATATCTCATCGAGTCCTACCACTATTGTCTATTGGCGACCCACTTAAACTGAGAACAAAAAGACATCTTGATTTGTATCGCACAACCCTCGAACCGAACACATGAACACCTGCCACTTGTCATCACTTAAGTTGTACACATGTTTTACTCGGTCGTGTCTTTTTTTTTTCTGTCTTCCTAACTTGGCTCAACACTAAACACTTGCGTCGTAAGCATTTACGTTCCAATAGACAAGCCTCTTTTCGTCGAGCACTCCGTTTCGGATCAAGACTCACTTGGAATCATTGAGAATACTCGAGGGCATAGACGTAAATGAGTTTCTCCGGAGCGATAAGAAGTTAGGTTATTATTCCTTGTGGAGCAAGTTTGTTTTCAAGAAGTTAGGTTATTATTCCTATGGTAGACTCACAGGTAGAGGATATTCTCCTATTTGTTTTCTAATGTTTAGGTCAATAAAAACACAAGATTGGCTGAATAATAAGAGTACAATAAGTGCATAATGAAAATAATAAATATATGGAAAAATGTTAAGGACAANAGAGGTTCAAACGAGGAAAAGCTTATGGTGGATACTTAGGCACCCAGAGACGAGCCTTTATCCTAATTTTAGGTTCATCGGGATTCTTATTGGTTGGAACTTCCAGACAAAACAACAAACAATGAAACCCGTTACTTCTCAGTTTTCTGTTGAGGTCTATCCTACAGAAGTACTCAAATTGGCTCGGGAAACAAAGAGAAGATGTGTACGAACGATATATCCAGCAACAAGAAGAATAAAAGATTGACTCTTTTTCAGGGGTTAATGTCTCTTTGATCCAAAAGAGTTGAATTTCGAAACTAAATATGAAAATAAAGTCTGATATATGATAGAAGTTCATTTTCTGAAGTCTCCCTATTCGTCAGAGTGTTGTAATTGTGGATCTCCTCGGATAGATTCCCACTGTTTTCTTCATTTAACTTTCGCACTTATTATTTCTCACACATTTCAGCCTGAATCGATATAAATCATACTTTTGGCAGAATCGATATGTGTTCCTATATGATCCATCATCAACTATAGCATATACGATTTGGTGCGAATGCATTAATGCTCAACTACATTTTAGATTTGACGTGCCACGTGTACGTTAGACAAATGGATTCTCCTTGTTTAGTGTAAAACCAAACTCAACAATTTTCTCCAACTTTATGGCTTTTTATGGACGAAAATGAAGTTTTTTCGTCGTTTTTTTAATCCTAATAAATAACAACTAATTTTACCCAAAAATTATATCTCCGGACAAATATTTTTTGAAAGAGTCCTTAGTAATTTTGAACTTTTGAACTAATAGAATTTCTAAAATCATGCATTGTAAAATTCAAATTGA
>OVBB01002803.1:0-10720 GCA_900406415.1 Isatis lusitanica
ATACTCTGTAGACCAATATCCTTTCTTCTCCTTCAAGAGAAAATCTGAGAAGCCTAACTAGTTTTCTGTGCTGAAGCTTTGCAACAACAACAACCTCGTTTTTGAACTCTGTGTCACCCTGCCCTGATGATTTTGATAGTCTCTTCACCGTCACTTCAGTCTCATCCGAAAATGTACCCTGTCCAGTTTCATCAGCATCATCTCGTTATCCAATTATATTCATAGAAAATTTGAATAAAAAGTACACAATCTCAGGCGCAGTTCAAGAATTAATTAATAGCAATATACACTATATAGTACCTTGTAAACCTCGCCAAAACCACCTCGACCAATCTTATTATTCTCTGAATAATCATTTGTTGCAGCTTGAATTGTTCTATAATCAAGTTGCAGCGACTCTATGGTTGTTATATCATCTCCTGTTGTGCAGAAAAAAAACGACTGATCAATGACATTAACCAAACCCAATTAATGTTTTTTTTTATCATTTGAATCTTTACCATCAAAGGCTGGTGCAGTATCAGAANACGACTCTATGGTTGTTATATCATCTCCTGTTGTGCAGAAAAAAAACGACTGATCAATGACATTAACCAAACCCAATTAATGTTTTTTTTTTATCATTTGAATCTTTACCATCAAAGGCTGGTGCAGTATCAGAACTCTTCTTTCTCCTCTTTGCAAGGAAACAATAATCAGTAAGGAAAAGCAGAACAGCCAATATAATAGCTAAAATGATGGCTATCACTAACTTATATTGATTCCCACCATTCCCTGCGTATTAAAGATCATTTTCTTTAGATCGGATAGTGGCAGTTGAATTAATTCTCTAAAATCAGTTACAAGGGACCAAAAAGAACTTTCCCTAATCATCTTGCTAATTTTGAGAAAACAGGGCAATAAAACAGAGGAAGGCGAAAGAGTTCACCAGGTGGTGGAGATGACACCAGAGAAGTAGAGGCAGGCCGAGTCCGTGGTGGGGCTTGTTGTGGTGGTGGTGCTTTAACGGTGGTTTTGTTNATCTTGCTAATTTTGAGAAAACAGGGCAATAAAACAGAGGAAGGCGAAAGAGTTCACCAGGTGGTGGAGATGACACCGGAGAAGTAGAGGCAGGCGGAGTCCGTGGTGGGGCTTGTTGTGGTGGTGGTGCTTTAACGGTGGTTTTGTTGTAGAACCTGTAAAGTTTGTACTTTGAACTACAGCTTGGCCAAAGAAGTCTTCCCCTAATGCTGTTGAGAGGCATATTATTGATGGATTGTTGCAGATAGGTCAAGCAGTCTTTCCTTGTAAGATCAGGAGTGCACTGAACAAGTCCGTACAAAGTCTGGAGTGCATTCCAATTGGCCTTTATCATAGAGAACTTTCTATTACTGCTCGCTGCTTCAAAGCCAGCTTGGTTCAATGTTGACAACACCAAATCTCCAAACCTATCTTCTTGATTAGATGAAATATTATTGGCGTTCATCAGGAGGTATCCTCCGTGGAATGTTCTGGTGAGAGTATCTGAGGGTACACTCTTCGTAATAGAGCACAGCTTCATTTTCATTCGGACACCGATATAAACTGTTGTTAATGGAAAAGGTGACGCAGTTACGGCAGACTTCCGGCGTGACGTCTCCACGGCAGAGGAGAAGTCCAGTGACCCATTTTGGGGGTTGTCCCGCTGTGGCGTTTCGGAATCCGATGGAGTAGGAGGCATTGCAAGAAGAGAGAGAGGACAATAAGGTTCTCAAATTGTTGAAGCAAGTGCTGTTCCTTGTATAAGTCGTCGTGTTATCACAAGAATGGTGTAGGAAAGAAGGATTTTGAGCAGAAGAAGCTCTGAAGTTAGTGAGGAAGGAGAAAGGGAAAAGGAACATGAAAGAGTTGGAAGAAGACATGGTTTTACTCCTTTGATTTGGATATTCATATCATGAAGCTGCCATTCATATAATCTTCTCTCTTTGTTGTGACTACTGTGTCTTAACGTGAAAACATCGGTTGATTTGTGGCGACGACCATCTAAATCAGTCAATCAAAGTCCATATCAGTGGGAAAAGGCCATATTGAAATATCAACCAGATGAAATTTAATTACATCGTCGACAATTATGGGACCCATTATTATTTATTTGTTGGACTGATTCAATAACTCATCAAAATTCTACAGTTTTTAGAATTCATCTAAATTCTAAATATCAACTAAGTGATTACCGGCACCCAATGCGGGCATTAACTTGAATAACCCATAAAATATGAACATCAAAGAAAGAAGCATTTTCATTGTTATGCAATCCGCAATGACCAAAACACAGCAACCATTTAATTCACCTCATAAACATGAGGATTCAATAATAAAACAGCTACCATTTGAGCCATCTCATAAACATGAGGATTCAATAATACTAGAAACGGACCCGTACTAAACAAGAAAAATATTTTGTTTTGTTAGGTTAATTTGCAAACGCGGGTCAAAAAGCTAAATTAACGATCTTTGAGATAGGTGATATTCCTTGTCAATCAGTTTTAAAGATTTTCTCGCATTCTTAGTTTCATGTTAGAATCTTTGTGGTTTAAATTTTTTGAAATCAATTTTCAAATCTTTTCGTAAGGTTAACAAAAAAAGGAAAAATGGAAGATATATATTTATACTGAATATCATGAATAATGAATAATATCTTTATATATCTTAATGTATATCTATACTTAACCGGATTTTAATAATATCCTTGATTTAAAACTGAATATCATGAATTATATCTTTATATACCTTGCTGAATATCCTAATTTAACCGAATTAAGAATTTATACTATATAATTTATATTAATTTCATATTTTTAGTATGATTATATATTTATCGATTATAACCTGTCTCACTATATCATTGACTAATATATATAAATATAGACTAATTTTTAATATTTTCATTTTATCAAGTTAAAATATATCAATCTAATATAAAAAATAATAATAATTTTCCAAGTTAAAAGATTATATTTTATTAATATTATATTTGGATTATTTATGNAAAAAATTTCCAAGTTAAAAGATTATATTTTATTAATATTATATTTGGATTATTTATGTATGCTTTTATTTTTTAGTAACCGAAGTATATTCAAAAACAATTTTTTATTTTATTTTATAATTATAAACATAATTGATGTGTTATATTATTTACTTATATTTATTATTCGATTTAATAATTTAATATGTATGATTTTGTTATAAGGAGATGAGAGAAAGAGGAGAATTGGTGTTGTGTATTATTCCAATAGGTAGAGAGTCATTTATATAGGAGTACAAGAGAGGTGACAAGGTGAAACCTAATGGATCTTATGGGTTCCTAATGGACATCACATAATATTTCATAACACTCCTCGTTGATTCCGTTAAACAAAATATCTCCTAAAGCGTGTATGATGCTGCCTCATTAAAAACCATACCAGAAAAACTCAGTGAGAAAAACCATGGTTAAGGGAAAAAAAAGTGCAGCGACATCTACTCCCCCTGATGAGAACATAACTTGAAATCTGGGAGACGACATAATCTCATGTGATGAACCGACTTCTTGAAAGTGGAAGTTTGAAGCACTATGGTGAATAAAGTAACCAATCTTTACTTGACTTGCTTAGTCATTGACTTGGACCGGTCCACTTTTTTGGCAGATTTGACACTCTTCACTGAAACTTGAATATCTTGATGATCATATCACGGAATGACTTCAAACCACTTGGAAATTGAAGCTAGCATCCATATCTATCTTTAGGCACTGGTCTCTGATAAGATGGAAATATAGAGAGATATTTGGGATACCAGTCGAAATTGGATATTCTGAGAAAGCTTGTACATGTCCCATGAAAATAGCCATATCTTGAGTTATGTCATCTGGAATGACTTAATTCAAATTGGTGATGAAAGTAGACTCAAAGGTCTTTCTCCAGATACCAGGATCATATTTTAATTCCATCGGGAATGTCTCCTTTGGTTGAAAAACTTTCGACCTTCTATTATGTCTCGTGAATGGAATGTGTTCATGCCTTGATTCTTTTTAAAGTTTGATTAATCTTGATGATTCTCTTCTACTTCTATCAATCTCGAAAATACATTGGAAGATTTATGATATGTCTCTTTAGGTATCTATCATTTGCGTGTTTCTTGTTGCCTCGTTAAAACCTTACATGGAAAAACCCAATGGGACAAAAACCATGTAAGGAAAAAGAGTACAACCACGCCATCATCATATTTCTCCCCGTGGAAGCATCATCTTTAAGAGATTCAGGAGATGCATCTGATCACATATCATCCTTCTAGGAGTTTTTATAAACATAGCCTTAGTGAATAAACTCGTTTGATTGTCAAATAATATCTTAGACCATTGGACTTCTGGTCCATAGCATCCCTTTCATAAAAAAACTATATCTTGGTCTATTAGGACTTCATGTCTAAATTTCCTTTTATAGAAAATCTTATAGCCTTTCATATTGTACATACTTGTACACACTGCTTGTACATACGAGTTATTTCCACTTTTTCTTATTAATGTGACAAATATGACTATCCTTCTTGTCATATGAAATCACATCTTTCAATCATGAAATAAATTAATAAATTTCTCGGAAATCATTTTCATATATACTCCAAGACCAAAAATTAGTCCTTGTATATGCTCAATGATGTTCTCGAGAACTAGCATTTCCTGCTTCTTGCAGTCCAAATCCTTTTGAGACTTTCATACAAATAATATTTTCCAATGGTTATCAATTCATTTTCTTGTTGCCAGACTAAAGAAACTTTAAAGTTGATGCTTCGACCACATGATGATGTGTTTCTTTATAATCCATTCTAGGTCTTTGTGAGAACCCTTGTGCAACTACTGCTTTGCACCTCACAATTTCATCATGTCATCAATTCTTTCACCTAAAGACCTATTTATATCTCTTGCATTAAAACCTATTTATGCGCCACTGGTATTACACCTTTGGGTGTATGGACTACTGGTCCAAATACTCTTCTCTTTCCAAGAGAATTTATCTCGCATCTATTGTTTCTTTCCCTTATGGCCAATTACACTTTGTGTACACTTTTCAATAGATGGCTTATGATCCTCATTCCCATCAACTGCTACATTGCATGCATAAGTATTTACGACGTCGATTTGATATCGGTTCCACATTATTCCAAACATGACATAGATATTTGAGATTTCCTTACTCTCACGTACTTGAATTTCTTTTTTTTTTTTGTCATGTTTACAATCTCTTCTCTTAATATTTCATTCCTCGTTCCTGTCATTCTCATTTATGCTCCTTTTCTTTTCTGAGGATTCTTTATCTTTGGAACCGGTCTATCACGCTTCATGCGCTCTTTAGATTCATTAGCAGTTTGATACTGTCATTCTGGGACATTTAATATAACTGGAGCATTTACAGCTGGTACATGTGACTTAATCACTTTCTTAGGGTCAGTAAATGAGTCTGGAAACTCATATACCATTCTCTATAATAGAATTATCTCCATACATTTTCTTTTCATTTTGGACATTTATTCACGCCCTTTAGTCCGAGGATCAATGATAATTCATTTCGAAGTTATTTTCTTTTCCAGCTGATTATTTTCTACCCATAATGTTGGATAAACTGACTCAACCTATTTAATAACTTGAAGGTTATCAGTTAATGGAGATTCACATCCAACATTTGTTCACAACCTCCTCTGAGGTCCCCATCTTTTAGTTGTGTGGTGGAGCAACTATAATATAAACCACTATTCCAAATTTTCTAGATGGGGATCTTTTGATTCATGACCCAAAACCAATTACATGGGGAGAGTTATTAATTACTCTTTGGCATTATACAACTTAATGCTGCTGCATTTTACGTATGAACATTATCTACATGATTTCAGTGAAAACCTCAATAGATTTACAATGATCATCAAAGGCTTGTGAGTTCACCAGTATTATCAATTAGTCTCGCAAACACCAGGTTGTGTATCTATGACAATGATACATACAACCATCCTGTCGATGCATATGGTGAATGATNACTTGTGAGTTCACCAGTATTATCAATTAGTCTCGCAAACACCAGGTTGTGTATCTATGACAATGATACATACAACCATCCTGTCGATGCATATGGTGAATGATCAGTCCATCAGTTGGTGATTAAGGCCACAAACATCTCCTTGTATAAATAGATTCCAATTCTATTTTGGCTGGTGAAACTGTATTTCCATATTGCCTTGTAAGCACGCAGCATATAGCAGATCATATGTAAGAATCTCTGGTTCTTCAACGAATGTCGCATCATTACTAAACCGGTGTGGCATAACCGGTTTGCCAAACCTTAAAGTCTCAGTAAACTTCTGGTTTACTAGAACATTTATCTCCATTTCACTATGTGTAGTACAATCAAATAGAGAGTGCATGTTATTTCTCTAACATACAGTTACTGCCTTGAGAAATACTCTTGACTGAAGGTATTCAAAATTTCCCTTTACTTATTGTCTCAACATGATTAGATTCTAAATCCCATGAATTTTCTTTATAAATGACTCCTGCAGTCTATTTCTAGTGTGAACATACTTCTGGATGTTCCACTTACTAGGGATGTGGGATTCTCTAATTCTCCCCCTCGAGATAGTAACACTCAGGTTATCTATCTCGATTTGAATCTCACTCTAGAATCAACAACATATCCAACTTATGTCATGTGTTATATCTTAGATTTTTTTCAACCTTTGAGACTTGGGAAAGTATAACGCATACATGGTTTCAAATTGTGTTCCCATAGGCAAACATGTATCTGCTCTTCTAGAGCTTCCAATAATCTTGATACTACAAGACATTATACTCACACTAGTTTATTTTCTCTTCATATAAGAAAATATCTCTTATTTCCTNATCTAGAGCTTCCAATAATCTTGATACTACAAGACATTGTACTCACACTAGTTTATTTTCTCTTCATATAAGAAAATATCTCTTATTTCCTCACTTCTTGTGATATTGTACTTGAAAGAGACTCAGTGGTCTCAACCTTTACTTTGACAATATCCACATTCACATTTACGACCACTTTTATAGCCACTTCCTCGGACAATGTTATTCATGTGGTACTTTCTTTCACATTCAATTCAGGGAATGGAGCATAATCGATGACGTGATTCATTTTCTCAATAGCTCTTTCTTTTGCTTAACCATCGTGAGTCAAAATATAAACTCATCATATTGTGTCTCCAAGAAAACAATATTTGCATGAAAAATAGATCATGTTTTATCTAACATCTCTGTATCAGTACTCATTTACAGACTTAAAGTCTTGTAATCTTTCTTTAACCAATTAAGATGAGATTCATGCTATATCACATTCTAGTGATTATATCTTTCTTTTGCATTTCTCCAAAAACCATGTGGATATTTTACGTCAATGCCCTAATACAAAAAGCCTCATGTAAGTGATAGCAAAGCAATATGATCATAAACTTAACCAATTACTATTTAGTAGTTCTTTACTATCATGTTATTAAACTAGGTTCTCAATTGTCCAATCAATCAACTAGTTCACCAAACAACATCGGGTTAAATATGACTTCGAGGCAAAATCAGTTGGAAACAAAACCGAGCAAAATAGTCCATATTAATAACAGAAAACCCGTGTCAAGTTTCGATAAAACTTTGTTTTCTTAAAACCTTTGGATAGTTATTTGGTGAATTCGGCTATGTCATATCTAATATGATAACAATTAGACATAACTTTAAGAGGGTGTTATTGGTTAATGTATTTTGACTGATTTAGAAATCAGTATAAGATTTGTAAATCTAAGCAAAATATACTGATTTCCAAATCTAATATGTGAATTTTAATAAGTATTCACAAATACGAGGGTTTTCCTTCGGATTTTAGTCTTTGTATTTTTAACAAAGAAATCCACTCAAATCCATTCAAATTCATTATAAAATCAAATCCATTAATGAATCCGTATGATTGAATAACACCTGATTTGAATTAGAATTTATAAATCATGGAACCAATAACACTTGATTTTAACTTGAATTTTGAAATCATGGAACCAATAACACTGGATTTTTTTCAGATTTATAAGTCCATTAAAATACCTAAACCAATAACACCAACAAATTATATAAGCCGAGTGATGAATACTTATCTTGATGACAGAGGCGATGTTGGATTAGAGCCAAAAATTCGAGACAGACGTCTGTTACGGGTTTGCAAAGATCCCATAAAACATCCCAATTAGTACAGTTCGTAGCCACGCCAAGTGGGAGCCATTAAAGACTTAACGCCAATTCAAATTCTACATGCAATAAAACAATAAGATTATATTGTTATAACTTTCTTAATGCAGAGTCTCGTCCATACAATGCGGACAAGCCAACCTCCCATGTGCCATCCATCCAGATAGCATCGCATACGCCAGAACGTCGCTAATTGTCCACATCAAGGCCGCTCGCATCGTGAATCTTTCCTTCCGTGAAACATCGTAAGTCTCCACACCGTTTCCATAAATCTTGTAATTCTTCAATCAACGGTTTCAAAAAAAATTCCAAATTTTTTTTGGATGGTTTGGACCGGGGGGTAAATTGTATGGTGTCTCTATGACAGGCCAAACAGAATATGATTGCCCGTTCTTTCCAATTGGATTAAATCCATCAGTTGACAAACTTAGATAAACATTGCGACTTTCAAGAGAAAATTCAGGATATACCTCTTTAAAATGCTTCCATGCTTTTCCATCTGAAGGATGATGCATTTCTCTTTGGGGAAACACATGTTCAGCATGCCATCTCATTTTTGAAGCCGTTGTATCTGATTGGTAAATTCGCTTCAACCGATCCACAAGTGGCAGATAAAATATCCGCTGCTTAGGTATATGTTTTCCCGATCGACCCACATTTGCTTCATACCAATTTTTTCAAAAAAAACCGACATTGTATCAACTCACGATCTGCACCCTTCCAAAATATCATACATTATCTTCTCACACATCAATTTTATGACATGGCAATCCAAGAGGCTGCGTCAATTTCTTCGTCTCGTAGTACGATTTGGGTGCAGTGTTAGGCGTCATCATAACAACTTTAAAGGTTTCAGTAATATCATCAAGGCATTCCTCCAAGACATTGAAATTGGTCTTCCAGCTCATCACTTTCGAGGCCAATTATAAATGAGAGACTCCATGCCGCTTCGAACACCTGGAAAACATTATCATGATTTTCTTCATAATTGGTTCTTGGATATTTCCAGAAGTGGCACCATCTTCAAGAAACATATTAAAATCGGCATTGGGATCATAGAATTGATCGCTTGGAACTTGATTATAAGAATAATGACTCCATGGAACATTTCCCACCACGTCATGACTTGTCGATGCTTCACCATCAAAATGACAATTTTCTCCATGATTCGTCCATACATAGTAGTTTTCTGTAAAACCTTTCATCATAAGATGGCTTGTCACAGTATCAATATTGCAATACTTTTGATTTTTGCATTTCTTACACAGACATAACAAATTTCGCACTCAAGATAAGAAACCTGATTACAAGCAAAAGAAATAAAAATGTTTAATCCCTCAACAAATCACTCACAAATACTATGATCAGAACGTTTCAAACGTTTATACATCCACTCTCGGGATTGAAAAAAATCAGCCATTTTTTTGTTTTCTCACGTTTTTTTTTTCTTTCTTTTACTTCTTTCTCCAAAGACGTTCGTTTGGAGTGGTATTTATAATCTCAGATTCTGCCGCGGATAGCCACAAGTTCATTTGTGGCTGCAACAAATATATTCTCTGCCTAAAAGCTGGAGGAGACATGATATGAAAGGGTGTTAGGTATGCTTCAAATGTAACTCAACACGTGATTTTATTCATTCTTTTGTTACAATTCTTTACACCTAATAATTTTGGTATACTTCAATTATCAATTATCTATAACTTTCATGCGTGTGAAATATGAAAACTTTTCCTTCATAATAGTTACTAATACAGAGAAATATGAGATTGTAGTTGAAATATTTTGGAATAAAAATTACTTATAATCACACATTACGTACTTTGTTGTTTTTAACTCATTTCCATTTTTTTGGTTAAAAATTAAAATATTTTCAATTTTTAAATACTTAAATTACATATTATGGAAAATATAAATATAATCTCTATAAATTCTTTTATGAATGTATGCACCACAAAATTACTATAATCTTATTTTCCATCAATACCGCGTTTAAGAAATGAAAATTTCTACTATTTGATAGAACTAGACATTTTCCACTTTTTCAGTAAATCATTCTGCATCGTTGACTACACTTTTACACAGTTGCGTTTTGATTGGAAAATATCTAACTGGCGACTGATACCGACGATGTATATTGTTGCTATTCCGTTCCACGACAATGCTGTGACCAGTAGTGGATTACGATATCTACGACTAACATTGTGGCTATCTGTTGTACGTTTCTACGAAAAACCGCGATATCTGGTCCTGCTATATGCTTCCACAGTACATCTTGTGGCTAGTGGTAGCTGGACGTTTCCACGACATGTCTTGTGGCTATACGCGACAGTTCTCTACTAATTAATAGCCACAACTCATATTGTTGTTATTTCCATCCACGACTGTGCTTGTGGCTAATAATGGAGATAATTTTCCGCGTTGTTTATCGTGGCTATCGGGGACTAATTTTCCACTAGTAACCACAACGTCTTTTTCGTG
>OVBB01002804.1:452-10720 GCA_900406415.1 Isatis lusitanica
CAGTGTTAAAGAGGATGTTACCGCTTATTTTGCGGATCAACTTGTGCATATGAAGGACCAAATGTTTCTAAATGCTGAAGAAATTGCAGGACTGAAGAAGTCTCTCCGCAAAAATGGTGTTACCGTTGCTGGTTTTCTCTTCCGCTTATCTGCCTTCTTCTTCTTCTTTTACAAATAGAAAATATAAATGTAGTCCTCAAATTTTAAAGTAGAGGACATAAATGTAGTTCTCAAATTTTAAAAGTTAAAATTTATGCAGCTTCGAGACATCAATTTTCATTTGTAATGATGTTTTTTAATTGATCCTCTGTTTCTCAGATGATTTCATCCTATTTTCGCTTCTTCTATGTTGTTATTTTGTGGACTAAGTAATATAATCAGTTGGTTTCTTAAGAATTGTTGATTTACTCCATTCGATTAGGAGAAATTCGAAAATAGAGCTACAAGTACGTTAACCATCAGTTTACAAATTATTGAAATACATAAGATGTTCTGGAGTTCAACAAACTCATTCAGAAACGCATTCAACCAAAGATGTTCACAAACAAATGAACCAGGGAAACTCATTCGGAATCCTCGCTTGACGATTCTAAAGCCTCGGATTCGAGGTTAGTATCAAATTTTTCACCACTATCTTCATTGCTACCGTCACCGGGAACGTCTACTGGAAACTCGTCTTCGTTATTAACAAAAGTGATCTCTTGAACTGAGTGTTGAGTTGCTTGTGTCATTGTAAACCTGTATTGCTGCAATGGCTCTTTCTTGTGCACACAATCTACTCTTCTCTGTGGATTTATTTGGGTAACAATTACCCAAGGGCTGTAACCACCACTCACGATAGATGATCTGCCTGACTTGCAAGTATAAATGGATTGTACTTGTTGAGACGTCACCCAATGTGTATCTCAGTGACACCAAATTTTATGGTTCGTACTCCAACATTGGCAGTTGGATCATACCAGTCACATTTGAAGATAATACATTTGACGTTAAGCAGACCGGAGTACTCTACTTCTAAGATGTCATTTGTCTCGCTATGTTAGTCTAACGTGTCCATTCAGACAGAAACGCCATGGTTAACTGCTTTTCTACTGTTTGCACGTGGTCGTTTGCGAAACATGTATCTCTGTTATATTGGAGAAGAAATTGCTTTACTTAATGGACCTCTAATTATCTCCACTAGCCATGTGTAATCGCGTAAGTCTGGGTGGGACTTTGACTTTACCTACATTTAAAACAAGTTACTTTAAATATTAACGTTAACACTAAAGGTTCAGTAAAAACCGAAGCTAACGTAATATAGGAGCCACTTTGCGAAATTTTCGGACTTCATTGTCTCCATATGTATGTCAGAGACAACACCATATGCTCCTACTATTTGCTCCTAGAAAATGCTATACAAATGACATATTGCATATATGTTACAACTATATCATTTAAATTCATAGTATTATACTTATAAGAAGTTTAAAAATTACCGTTCAAACGGAAGATTATCCTTAAAATTTTGGAAGATGTAACTGTGGATATAAGCAAACTCCCTTTCTGTGAGACATACAAACTTCTTTTTTTCCACTTAGACTCCCAATTTCAAAAAAAAATCCCTGAAACATATCTGAGATATTGATGCCTCTTTCCTTTGTCGTCATATTTTCCGGGGTTTCTCTACTTTTTTTGGAGATAAGGTGAGATATAAAATAAAGAGAAAGAAGAAGTCTCTTCATTTATACTGTATGTAACAATAGATCCCTCAACCTTGCTCAGATATTGTACTTTTTTCTTTAATTAAAACATGAATCATGCAAACGGATACATCTACCGATACTGAACATGTCCCCCAAGAGCTGCCTCACAACGTAAATGGATGGGTAGATCCTCCATAACATCGAAAATGATGGTAGGAAAATCTTTTCCATATAACATATGAGAATGAGAATGTTTTTCTTTACAACGTGCGGAGCCTGTTGCCGGGGAGAAAGTGTGAACAAAGGTCCCTAAAAAATGACTCAATACCTAAAAACATATGACATAAACAATCGTGATAAGTAGTTTAACACAAATGGTATTGTCTATAAGGAAAAAAATAAAGAAAAGTAAAAATGCACATGCTATTGTCTCATGAGCATTTTTGGATAGAAGTTCTGCAAACACAAATGGTAGTAACCGTTGCATGAAGACATGACAATCATGACTTTTCATCCCATATAATCTACCATCTTTCTCATCAATGCAGTTACCGAGATTCGATGGGTAACCGTCAGAGAACTTAACATTATCAACAACTCATTGAAATAATTCTGCCTTTCCATCAGCATCAAAGCAAAAAGTTGTAGTAGGAAATTTCTCATCGTCCATCACATGGAACACCTCTCTTGAACATATTGCAGGCATATCCAAACCTGTCTCACATTATCTTACGTTTTCCCTTTGACGTTAAGGACTGTGGAGATGATGTTGTCAAAAATATTCTTCTCACAATGCATAACATCGAGATTATGCCTAAGCAAATGGTTTTTCCAATACAGATTATCACCGAATTACTCTTTTTGAAGACAATAACGTTATCCACAGCTTTCATTGTAAAATAACTCTCTGTCGACACATTATACGTCATAACCCCTTTAAACCATAACATTTTCAGTTCTTCAATCAAAGGTGTTAAGAAAATGATATGTACCGGGAACAAGTATGGTAAGGAAGAAAAATAATCGCTTCATGTAGAGAGCCACTGGTAGGTTATATATGGTGTGACGATAGCAGGCCACAAAGAGTGTTTTCGCCTTGACTTCCCAAACGGATTGAACCCATCACAATCCAAGGTAAACATTCCCCGCTTCATCCGCAAAACTGGATATATGTTACGGCGGCGGCGGCCCATTAGGTCAAACGGCGACGGCCCATGAGGAAGACGGCAGCAGCCCATGAGGAAGGCGGCAGCAGCCCATGAGGAAGGCGGCGGCGGCCCATTAGGTCAAACGGCAGCTGGGAAGGNAGATATATGTTACAGAAATGTTTGCATGCTTCTGCATCAGATGGATGACTAATTTTTCCATTAAATTCATATTCATTGTGCCATCTCATTCCACCTGCTGTTCTTTCAGACTGGTAAAACCATTTTAACCTATCCGAGACTGGAAAATACCACATGCGTTGGTACGAGACTATTGTTTTCCTAAATAAAGGCTGAAATCTGTCCTGCTCACAAAATCTACACACACCCAAATTGGCATCCTCCCTCAAAAAAATAATGCAATTGTCTATGCATACATCGATCATCTTGTATAGTAGTCCTAACCTAGACACCAACTTTTGAAGACCGTAATACAATTCCGGTTCTATATTATCAGCAGGCATGTAGTCTTGTGCAAAATCAGCAATCCATCTACACAATCATCTGGTAAATTCCATTTTGTCTTAATGCTCATCAATCTAGTGGCAGCTGACAAAGCCAACTGACCTTCTTTGCACCCCAAATAAATAGGAATCCTAACAACATCTAACATATTATAAAACCGCTTAGCCTCTAAATTCGGCTCTTCAGGCATATTTTCTGTTTGTACGGTTTCACGAAAAGCATTTGTAACCATCTCTACAACCCTGTCGTTTTCTCGATCTACTTTGTTTCCTGCAGGTCTAAGTATTTCAGCCGCTCTTTCATCTACCATCACTCCTCTACTTTCATTGCTACTTCTAGGCAACGTTTGAAAATCTTCTCCATTCGAAAACCATATATAATAACTAGTTGTGAATCCTCTCGAGAACAAATGCTTCCAAACCGGAAATCTCTTGTCATGTTACCATGCTGTCAGGAAATCTCTTAATTGGTTGCGAATCGCATGAACATCTTAAGAACTTCTTTGAAATCATTATTGATTTCACCGGTACCTTCATCTAATATGTTGTACATCCGTTGACAAACAGTATATATTCTATGCGTAGATATTTTGATTCCTCTCCGTGTTTTCTCCTTCTCTCGCTATTTTCTCTCGAGAAATCAATAATGAACCACCTCGTTCACTCACTTCTCTCACACTGCTTTCTGAAAAAAATATGAATAGTTGAATTGTTCTTTTAATTTGTTGAAGTTGCCAATTTTGACAATTTTACAGCAATTTTTTAATCCTGTGACAGACTGAGAAAATAATGGCGAAACATATCATTGACATTTTCTTGGAAATTCCCTTGTTGCCGACACCCCTTCGTGATATATTTATGACAACCTTCCCACAACTGTACTCATAAACTTGTGAGAAGTCATTTATTCTCGGAATTAATCTGATGCAGATAAATTTCAGACCAAAATTTCCGACAATAAACTGACAATTCAACACTCGTTAATTACGGAGGAACCGACAAAGTTCAAACAAATGCATTCTGACAAATTTGTTACGAAATGGTTTGGTCAAAAGCTACCGACAAATTATCGTCGGATTAACTTGTTTCACACAATAAAGTTGGATTTTTATTGGAACTTTTCTGATGGGGTCTGCTATCGATAATCTCTTCTTGGTATGGGCCCCATTTTCTTGTATTGTTTATGGGTTGATGCAGGCTTTGTAAATATCAGTCCACATTGTTGATTTGAAGGAATCATCAAGAAAAGATTGGTATGAGAGGCCAAGTGTGTCAGTAATTACTAGAGCGTGTCCACATGAGAATATGTATTTCTAAAACATGAGATAAGAGCATTTTTTTCACATCCAATAGGACATGATATTTTTGGCCAAAGATACCGACAACTTCATAACTCCAAGTAGAAAAAGAATGTATCTTACTGGCTTTTGTAAGGGTTTCGTGGTGATCCATATTTTTTTCCACTTCCATGGTTCCTCTGTATTTCAAAGTAGTTTTCCTCCTAGCTGGAACTAGTGTGTCATTATTCTCTGGATAAAAATGAGTAACTCAAGGATTGGTGAAGAACGAGCCTTCTTGAGAAAACTGTTTAGCTGCTCAGCGACTGGTCATTATGTTATATATATCCCTTGGGAAGTAAGCCCTAGTCTAATGGCCGACACCCAATTTATTTAAGTATTCAGCGCATTTGGGATTATTTGTTCTTACCTTGTTTTTAGCCTCCATGTATCTTCCAACGTTAAAAGCGAAGGCCACCTTCCCTACCATTTTAGCTAGACCTTCGCTACTAAACCATTAAAACACATTTCTCTAAATATGGACTATGCAAGCTCCATTTTTCGCCTTCAGGTATACTCTAGTTATTGCAGTGTTTATGGAGACATGCTTGTCTGAGATGATGGCTAGGTTAGGAGTATCTCCCAAGATCCTTCAAGTTTCTGAAGGAACCAAATCCATTAATCATCATTTTTGTTGTCCACAATCCCAAATCCTAGGGGAAGAACTTGGAATTTTTCCTCCACTTGCCGTGAGTAGAACACCTTTAAATTTCTTTGAAAGATGTGTTCCATCAATGACAATAATAGGTGTGACTATCCTAAAGAAACAAAATCAGAAAACGCTGTAACCCTTTTTCATTTGTCTTTGTTTCAATATCGGCCACTGTTCCTGGATTTGCAAGCTTTAGCATATGCAGATAATCAGAAACCTTTCCATAAGAGTCATCATCAGTTCCCCTTAGTTCAGTAACCGGGATGCCCTTTTCCCTTTAACACTTCATGTAGGAACCAGAGACACACCAATCCTCAAGCAGCAATTGTTGCAACTCGGCAGCTTTGGGACCATTAATGGGATCTCTATATCTTGACTTATAGACCGCCATAATAAGACGAGAGGAAGCCTTGTGCCTATAATTTTTCCTTGTGTCTATGTTGCAGCTGTGCTGGAGGTTGGCTTTTCTTATGTCATAGTATCTACAGTCTTAGCTCCATTGCCATTATTCTCCATTCGTATTGCTTATCTGGACACTAAAGAACAAATTAGTGTCTCTTAGTTGTTGTGTGTTTGAAATGGAACCTACTCTTTATGGTGTAAATGGCTAGAGGAAATCCACTTTGCTAGCATAAGCCTTACCTTAATAAAACGTTTCGTCCCCATCATCAATATATATGTCCGATATAGGCAAAGTCTCGTATTGCGTATCGTCAAACATCGGAGGGATATCAAAGTCCTCATCATCAACGTCTTATAGCCTCCTCGAACGACATGGTTTGGCATGTCTTCAAGATGGTGGTGTTCTTATGATAGGGCTGTGTCAAGGGGGTGTTTTCCATGGTGCATGTTTTATTGGGACCTTGGTATAATTGTTGGTACTACTTGTGCCACCGACTTGTACCATATGACCAAATGTGTCATTTATGGTGCAAGAGACTAGTGGGGGTCCATGATATGGCTCTTCACCACGTATGACCTCGGCTGTGTTTTGAACCTCTATAGCATTTTCAAGCAAAGGTGACCAAAAGTCTTGATCATAAACTCTTGGTCTTAAATCATCAACTTGTGTAGGAATATCAGCCGGAGAAGGTTGATCTTTGTTGATGTCATTAATTCACAGGTCCTCTGCGTCAGAAGTATTCCTTAGCTTTTGCTCTGCTGCTCAACCTCTTCTATGATTTCGGGATTTACAAATTCGAAAAGTATGGTGTTTGTGGATCATTTCCTCGTGGACACCAAACCATCTACTTGAGAAGAACCAGTAGTTGGTCCACTCTGAAGAAGGTTTTTTAGTGGTTTGGTAGTATGTCATCGATTAATAAAGGAAGAATCTTGGATCCTGCCGATGAAGCATAAGGATAATTTTCTACTTCTGGAAATTAAGATGAAGTTCATACCTCAGCGAAAGACAGTTTTTTGGTTGGAAGTGGTGTTGTGAAACCAGCAGGTATGGTGTTTGTGGATCTTTTCCTTGTGGACACAAAATCATCTACTTGAGAAGAACCTGTAGGTTGTCCATCATGAAAAATGTTTTTAGAGTGGTTATGTAGTGTGTCATCGAGCAATAAAGGGAGAATCTTGGATCCGGCAGATGAAGCATAAGCAAAGTTGTCTACTTTCGGAAGCTAAGATGAAGTTTGTACAATAGAGAAGTAATACAAGTTTTTTTGTTGGGAGTGGTGTTGTGAAACCAGCAGGCATTACAAGGAAATCGTTACCACATCCATCTCCTCGAGCAGTAGCAGAAATACTTCCATTGTGGAGAGAACCTCTTTTGTTTGGTAGGATTGGTTCATGGACCAGTAAAGATTAAGTCTTTGAGCCTACACTTAAAACATAACCAAAGTGGTATCTCTTACAAATTACCAGATGAAGTGTAACCACATCCTACCGCCAAACTATGCTTTTTTACTGGTGTTGGAAAAGAGTTGGTGTTAGCCTCCACCTTGTTTAATTCTCTCTTTTGGAACTGACCGGTAAACTTAGCAAAGACAATGCGAGATTTGTGGAGCTCGAAATACCGGAAAAACATAATCGCTCCGTCGTTGGTGAGCAGAACCATAGGATTGGTTGGCCAAAAGCCATTTTGTTGTTGTTATACGGCCAGTAGCTCAAGGACATGGAGAGGCCTAGAACAACATCACCGAAAAATTCGTGGAGAACGTTTCTCTTCAGTTGATCGAGAGTTATCCCTGCAGAAAAAGGCAAAACTCTGGACATTTTCTGCTTGTCAAGAACTAAATTCCAGGTTCCGTTAGGTGAAGATTCCCAATCCCTTGAAATAACAAGGCAGTGAGAAACTATCGATAGTGTCCACGGGGTGTCGTCCACAGGTCAATACTCTCTATCCATGATAGAGGGAGAAGACGAAAGGAGTAGAGTTTCTCTTTGTACAGGGGACAACTAAAGGTAATGAAGATAAGGTAGGAAATAAAAACTAATAAGAAAAAAACAAAATAAGGATCGAAAAATGCCAAGGGTTAAAAGGGGACATCATTCGTTTCAAATAGAGGGAAAGTCTTGCTAGACAATTAATTTGAAAGATATCCTGCCGGTGAAAGAAAGTTATCAGACGGAGGAGATCCAAAAGTAGGATGCTGACCACCAGAGATAGAGTCCGGAGATCACAAGAAAAAGTTTGAGGTCGATAGATTGAGGTGGAAGGAGGAAGAAGATATTCTTAAGGGTATAATAGTCATTATATTAGGGTATAATATGCTTTAAACTTCAATTTTCTTCTATTTTCTTTCCATTTTCATCCAAAGAAGTCTACTCTGAAAAATCATAATAGACTTCTTTGACATTATGAAAATTTATGTTTTCTTAAAAATGCGTTTAAAACATATCTATGAAGTATTTTTTAATTTTTATTTTCCATTAATCACACCTTTTGGTTATTGTATTCTCTTCTGAATAAGTTTGACATATTAATATCTTATAATTATATGACATAATAAAATTTCTTGGCTAATTAGGCAATTAGCTCATTTCCGCATACTGCCAAAGAAGTCTAATCTGAAAAGTCATAGTAGACTTCTTTGACAGTATGAAATTTTATGTTTTCTTAAAATGGATTTAAAGCATGTCTATGAAGGACTTTTTGATATTTTAGGTTAAACACGTCTTTTAGTTATTGATTTTGCTTCTGAATAAGTTTGTCATGTTAAAATCTTATAGTTATGGCATAATCAATTTTCTTGGCTAATTAGGCATTGATTTCATTTTCGCGGACTTCTTGTATAGTCTGAAATAGTTTATGTATGAGTTTAGCATGTTTATGTATTATTAAGCTTTTAACTCATTTGTGCATACTACTGGTGAATTTTTCTCTAAAACATGTCACAAATGATAAATTCATTGAATTATGCAAAATGCAAGTTCTCACGTCACTTGCTTATTCTTTTGTAACTTTTTCTATTCTGGGTAAAGTTTAGTACATCTTAAAAATGCGTATATATTCAACAGATTTGCAACTACATGGTGCAAGTACTTGTTCTTCTCGAATAACTCAATCTATTAAATGAGTTTGATATGTGTTATAAATAACCTTACAATTAGAACTTCTTAAAGAGAATTTAGCATTATATTAGTTCCACAAAAACATGCACAAGGTAAAAGAGAATCTCATACAAGATAAATTAAGAACATCTGAAACCCAATTTAAGACTATTTTGTGTCTTAAGACATAAAAATACCAAAAGAAAAACAGAAACTTTACTAAAAGTGGCACATTGATTAAGAGAACTATAATTGTACGTTCAACTCATGTATCAAAAGTAAAGAAACAAAAGACGAGAATATAACAATCTTTATGCTTTTGATGGTTTGAATTCCTCAGTTATCATAGTACAAAAAAAACAGAAGAAAGATGGCAATGTCAATGCAGTTCTTAAGCTTTCATAGGGAGCTCTCTGCATCCATAAATACTGAAAGCTTTTTTTTGTTACCTATCCAAAAAGTCTGCACAAAAGAAGCATAACAAAGAATATAATTATGTGAATTATGGTGATACCATATCCAATCAAAACCTCTAAATATAAATTCTAGACATAAGACAGTATAATACCAAAAAATCAAATACAGAACAAGCTGTGCAAGCTTAATATCTCTCTATATACAAATAGAAACGTAATACTTGAGAGAAAGAAAGAAGATGGAGCTCGAAGCAAATACCTAGAGAGAGAGAAGAAACGAGAGAGAGAGAGAGAGAGAAGAAACGAGAGAGAGAGAGAGAGAGAGAGAAGAAACGAGAGAGAGAGAGAGAGAGAGAGAAGAAACGAGAGAGAGAGAGAGATTTTTAAATCTGGAAAAAGTAACTTAGACGGTGGATTTTTTTAACAAATTTAGGGTTTAAGTTTCAATAAATTCCTTTTATATAGTGGGTAAAGTATTATAGTTAGGTTTCAAATTCCGGTTCGGTCCGAGATATCAACTAAAGATTATACGCAGACTTCTTTGGTTGTATGCGGAATTTAAGTTGACTTCTCTGGCAGTTTTGAAAAATTCTGCAGACTTTTGCGTATAGTTGTACTTTTTTAAAAGGAAATTAATATTCTACATACTTCCGCCACAAAATTTTGGAGGGAAATGTTGGGGTCAAAATCCCCTCCTCAGAGATTGATGAGACAAAAGGCTGAAGTAACGGTTAAACATTTCATATCTAGGCAGCATGCCCACGAAATGAGACCAAGCGCCTGCCCGGGTCAAGCTCTTGGCTTCCGGTCGCAAATGAACTAGACTCTGTACAGGTTTCTCAAAACGAATCTAAGCATATTTTCCCGGCCAAAGACGTCCATCAGGCTAGAACGTTGGCATAGACTCAGCTGGACCAAACCTTCACGGGCCGGCCCAAACCACCTTTCCGCCTGTCAGGCCTCGCCCCCGGAAACGCCCCACTATTCATAAAAAGACTTCACGCCGTT
>OVBB01002807.1:0-10715 GCA_900406415.1 Isatis lusitanica
CATGTCATCAAGCCTCGGAATGGGATGCCGGTATTTGATGGTGATGTTGTTAATGGCTCGGCAATCAACACACATTCTCCATGTGCCAACTTTCTTGGGCACTAAGATAACCAGAACTGCACATGGGCTAAGGCTCTCTCAGACATAGCCTTGTGCCATCAGATCCTGCACTTGGCGTTCCAACTCCTTAGCTTGCTCCGNAGCACCAAATCGATCTGATGCTTTATCCCTCAGATAGGAGGTAAACCAGGTGGAATGTCCTCAGGAAACACGTCCTTGAACTGGTCTAGAAGCTGGGACACTTCTTCCGGAAAGTTGTGCTCATCGGTTCCTGAAAATTAACTTTCCTTGAAGATCATGAGTAGCATCTGCGTGTCGGAGTTCATAGACTTAACAACCTTACTAGGAGAAATGAAAAGGTTGGTTTTACTTAGCTTGGTTGCTTTGGCTCCCTTGTCCATGGCTTTCTGAAGCTCGAACACTTCTAGTGGCGTAAGAGGGGCTAGATTGTGCTTCTTGTTGTTGTGCACAAAGCTGTAGTAGTTGGTGCGGCCATTATGTTGAGTCTCCTTGTCAAACTGCCACAGTCTCCCCAAGAGGATATGGCCTGCCTGCATAGGAACAACATCGCAAAGAGCCTGGTCNATGCTGAATGGTACCATAACTTGTTCATCGATTTTGAGCTCTATCTTGTCATCGAGCCATTTGAGTCTGTATGGTCGTGGATGCTTAGTGGTCGTGAGACCTAGCCTGTTAACCAAATACTTCTAGCCACATTAGTACAAAAACCACCATCAATGATGAGGCTACATACCTTAGACTGCACAGTACATCTTGAATGGAAGATGTTCTCTCGTTGGATGGTTTTCGGTTCATATAGTGCACTTAAGGATCTCAGGGTAACCAAGATCTCTCCAACATCGGGATAGTCAGTCACTTCCTCTTCAGAATCCATGGGCTCTTCCTCGAGTTCATTTTGGGATTCATATTCCCCATTTTCATGAATCACCATGGCTTGCTGTTTTGGGCAGTCCTGGGCATAATGACCCTTACCTTTGCAGTTGAAGCATGAAACATCTCTGGCTCGTGGAGTCTGGGCTGAGCTGGATCCGGAACCATTGGCTTTGCTAGCCTCCGGAGCTAACTTCTTGTCCTTAGAATACAGCTCGGTTGATTTCCCTTTGTCCGAGTTGCGTGCGGTAGAAGAGGTCTAATTGTTCTTGGACCGGTTGGTTAAGGCAGTCTTCCTCTTGATATGTTTCTCGGCCTGAGTTGCCACGTGCAAGAGATCCTCTAGATCAGCATAAGTTTGACGCTCCACCTTTCTTGCAATACGGTCGTGAAGACCATCGAGGAATTGAGCCATCAAGGTCTCTTGAGACTCCTTACTCTCTAGCCGGTTCTTGAGTTTCTCAAACTCCTCAAAGTACTCTTCCACGGACTTAGTACCTTGTGTGAGGCGTCTGAACCGTTTCTGAAGGTCTTGGTGGTAGTACGCTGGTACGTACTGCTTCCGGAATATGTAAGTCATATCTTCCCAGTTGCTGATGGCGTGTAACCGTCTTCTCCTACGGTCGGCTATGTCACGATCCCACCAAGTCAGGGCACTTTCAGTGAGTTGTGCCGCGGCTAGGGTTACCTTCCGTTGAGGTGAGTAGTTGCAATGCTCAAATATGTACTCTATCCTTCTTTCCCAATCAAGGTACGCATCTGGATCGACCTTTCCGGCAAATGTCGGTAAGGTGAGCTTAAGGCCTCTTCCCTTCAACCCGAACTCATCATTGTCCTCGCGTCGGTTCCCGCGGTCCTGGTTCTGACCGTTCGGACGTCGCCCCCTGTCGGTTGCCGTTGACCAGCTGGTTGTTGTCGCGGCCATGATCGGTTCCATGGCTGCTCTCGCTCGCGGAGCCTGTATTATCACGGTCTTGGGTTTGCTGGTCCTTTTGGTCCATGCGGTTTGTTAAACCTTGGATAAGGTTTATAATTTGGTTAAGCTGGTCCTGGACACTAATGTCCCCCATCGGTTAGTACCTGAAACACCAAAATAACTAAGTGTAAGATTGTGTTCTGAATAACCAAGGAAAACGATAACTTAAACCGAGAATGATTTAATGACCTAAACCAAAATCAATTCATAGATTAAGTTCACAAGGGTTGACCGAGTTCTAATTATGGAAACAATTTGTGTCACAAATTCAAATGAATGTTCGGTTTCAACTATGGAAAAGAATAATGATAATTTTTTTTTTTGACTAATGATCAAATGCCTAAATCAATGGGGATTGGTCAACAGAGAATTTTGAATGCAATAAATTCAAACTAAATGCAAACAACTCAGAAAAAAGTCAAGCAAGCAAAACGGATCAATGATCAAAAACAAAGCAAAAATTAAGATCAAAGCAAGATATGTGAAATGGAGAAAAGGTAAGAAGTGTTTAGGAGTGGTGAAGGTGGGTCGGGTGGCCAAGAGAATGGTGCAATCGATTCCTCATTTACTTGTCTTTGTAACTTCTAAACCTGAAACAAACAACCACACAAGATCAATGCTCTTATATATATATACTAGATGATAGCCCGCACCATGTGCGGGTATAATATTTGGTATATAATTGATTATTATATAAAGTTTTACTATGTATCATATTAGTAAGTTTTTTTATGGCTAATATACTATCTATATCTAATCTAATAAACAATAGTGAAATATCATCAAATATAATATAAATTTATTAAAATAAAAATACTTATAATATTAGAATTTTCATAAATTTAAAATAATTTTAATAATTTCACAATTTATCAAGTAACTAATATTTGAATTTCCATCAAACAAAAGTACATTAATTTTTGGATATTCAGTTTAATTACGTAGTTCAAATAAAGTTTTATTAAATCAAATAAAAGCTTTCAAATTTTGGCGTCTATTAAAATATTTAATATATGTAATTCAAAATTCTGAGTGATTTTAATTATTTATAAAAATATGCATGTCATCCATTTCATTTTGTAGTCCACGTGGGACAAAACTTGTATTTATATAATTTTTAAAATTTAAATGTCACACAAGCCATTAAATCTCTTAATTATATGCCTTTAAATGTTTGAATTTAATGATACCATAAAAATAGAGAAAAAATCTGAGAGAATATCTATATTTCCATATATTGAAAAAATATATTATTTTTTTGTTGACGTGTCTGAATGTAAATATTTCATTGGTTAATTTCTCCTAAAATTACTCTGAGTGAGACATGTGGCTGAATTTTCTCTCTCTGTCTTCTCAATTAATATATAGGGGATATATATATATATGTGAATGCAAAAACGAAATGGAATGATTTATATGAATGGTCCTTTTTTTTTATATAAGTTTAAGAAACAAAACAAGTGACAAATGAATGCAAACAAGTTCTTATGGTTTTTCTTATGAAAAGAAGAACAACTAAACGAAAACGAAAAACAAAAAGAACAAGGAAAGATAGGACCTGATTCAGGAGCTTTTAAGCTCTGATACCAGATGAAACAGCCTCAGGAACTGAGGATGCCGGATGGTGGATGAATGGATCGAAAGCTGGCCGTACAGCTCTTTCTTTCGGTCCGGGTAGAGATGAACGATGAACGAAGGGGTAGAATGGATCCAAACTGCTGGCTGTACAGCTCTTTCAGAATGGACGGTGGGTTGTTGAACAAGTGATGGGTGGATCGAAGTCGCCACAAAGCTTGATGGAAGGAGGCTCTGATAAGACAAATATAATCTTGGTTAGAACCGTTCTAAACAAGATGATCGGATTTTCTAGAGAGAATTCTCTTAGAAGAAAGTTCGGTTGTTTATTGATTGTGTGAAAAATACAAGGCTGTGAGGGGACTTTATATAGAGTCCAAACAGCTGGTGCCTTCACTGGACTTTAAAGCAGATTACACTTAATGAAAATGAGAAATCAAAGCGATTCTAATTGGCGACATGCCTTAAAACGAAAATCAAAGTTAAAGAGCAATAAAAACAAATCAAACACAAAAATGGGTAGTCAACAATCGAAATGAATGAGAATCAGACTTACCTTTGCTGATGATGAGTGATTGATGGCATTGAATGGGTGATAAACCGGTTGGGATTGAAGGCAGAAAACCGGTTTGATTGTTGACTTGACTTGAACCGCTTCTAGATGGCCGAGAGGCTGAATATGGTAAGCGTTTTAGTCCAAGGTTCTTCATGTGCATTTTGTGGACCGTCCTTGTCTTCAGGTTGCTTGGGCCGGATGTCTTCATGAATGTTTGGCCGGGCCTTGAGTTGATCTTGATCTGGTCCGTGTAGCACATTGGGTTGGCTTGGGCCGGATTGGTCCTTCTTCTTGGTGATGCTCATTTGATGAAGCTGGTCCGCTAAGTCCGCAACCTCGTGCTCAGCTAGGAGACTCGTCACGGCTTGCTCAAACTTCTATTAGAGCGCTCTGGTTCCGGAACGGGTCATGGGCCGGGATCGTATTGTCGGAATGCTTGGAATGGGCCTTGTAGGTTCGTCCGGTTACGGGTTGGTTCCGAGGCATACATCACCATACCTCTGAGTTAAATAAAGAGTCAAAGAAGAGATGATGTCTTGTTTCTCCAGCTGAGTTTCAAACAAGCCGTCGGGACTGGCAAACCCCAGCTTTGTAACCTGTCTCTTCTGAGAAGCATGTTTCTAATTAAAACCCACATTAAGAAGGCGTGCAGAGATGCTTCCATGTATGGGAAGAAGAGAAATATGGTCTAGGAGGTTGGGACCCTGATTCACACATGTAGATATCATCCGCTTACGAGGAATTAATACTTACTGGGTCTGGAAGGCACTGAAGAGGAAGTGCAATGATCGGACTTCCACTCCTACTGTTTGCAAACGACTGAACATCTCCCCTCAAACCATCCGCAACTGACACATCCAGTGGAAGACCTGAGACCGTCAGCCCACTATCACCAGTGATGTCAATCAAGGGACCTTATTGTGTCCAATCATCATGCCAAAAACTCGTTGTAGTCCCGGAATCTACTTCACATACTATATACCATCTTGCCAGAGGTCTTAGTTTAGATATGCAATCCAACTATCGTGCGCGGCAGGTTGGATGTTCCAAAAATTAGAAGTACTATCAGGTTAATCCGGACCCAAGAAACCCATAAAGAGTCGCTTGCTGCAGAATTAGTCAAATTAGTTTGACGCCAAACACCTTGTTCCATTCTGTGAGTCGGCGAAGTCCTAAACCTCCCATCTTCTTCGTTCTACACACCGAGTCCCAGCTAATATTTTCTCCTCGAGCCAAGTTTGGGGCGCCATTCCAAATAAAAGTATTGCACATTTTCTTTTATCTCTTGAATACATTGTTTAGGAAGGATAAAGATGGATGCCCAAAAAGTTATAATAATATATAACTGTAAAAAACTGAGCACAATCTACTGCGATGAGAAAACCGCAGGAGAAGAAAGTAGAAGAGAGAGTAAAAAAGATCACATTGTATTCATGACAGAATATCGTTCATTGGGTTTCCAATTTACTGGAGTTGCATATCTAGTGTCACAAGATATGTATGGACCATATGGTACTGTTCTGGCACCAAGTCTAGAGATTGTTTCATTTATTTTTTCCATTCATTAATTAGAGCTTTCAAGCTATATAATATTATTTCATACACTGACAAAAAATTGAGTTAAAAAAAATTACATTGACACGGCTGAATGTTGGCATTGTACATATGTTCTGCTGATATACATAGTCTTCATCTATTTTATATGAAGATTTTTATAAACATGAGGTCTTCTCAGGGGATAATCCAGAAAAAAATTTCAATGGATGAAAAATATATAGTATAGATAAAATAATAGCTATAAATAAGGAATGAGAGTTTGGGAAGATGTATTGAACTTTGGTTCATTGAAATTAACAGGTGCCCTTTAACCAATTGCGAAAATTTAGTTAAGTAGTTCAATACAAGAATTAAAAATCTTATAATTAAATGGGTGTACTTGTGGGATTATTTTAAATGACAATAATAGACACTGTGGCTACAAGACTTAAGTTTCCACAGGGTATACTGATTACGGTAACACAAGCGCTGCTTCGATTCCTAAAGCTCTTTTTCAAGCGGTGAGAAGCGAGAAAGTTAAACCGAGACATACCATACCCACTTCCGGTTATAGAGTCGGTTTAACTTGTAACTTGGGGTTTAGAAATTATCCGGTGAAGAATGAATCGGACTTCTACATATGTAACTTTACTTCAGAGCCAAACTTTTTTTTTCTCACTTCCAAAGTAGAGGAAACACTAGAAATTGGTTTAACCGGCCTGGTTTAGTCCGGCTAAACTGGGAGTGAAGCGCATTTCGTCTGATTAATTACATTAATTTTTTTATTCAGGTTTCATTGTTGTTAGTTTGCTCAAGAGATGCGTATATCCGGTTTTGCGAACCAATACAAAACCGATATTTTTTCGGGTTCACGGAAATCGCCATTCTCATTTTTGAAACCGCACGAAATGATTTCTTCGAGCATTCCAAATATACTGACTAAAAGAAAAATTGAATAGTGTATTTAACAAAACAGATTAATAACTATATTAGCATGAGTGATAGAGTTTCTCTATAAAATTCTAATCATTTAATTTGATAGATTGCTTCTGATCTGTTAGGTGTAATAATAAGTTTGAAAAGACAAGATGGTCGTGAAACATGCATGTGTGTAGACTCTAGAGGATTTTAAAAATAAATATTGCAGTTGGAAATCGTAGAACAACTACTATTTAAGTAAGACTAGTTTCATTACCATTTCATCAATACATAGCTTGATAAGAAGTACTGTTTCCTCTACGTAAAATATCCAAACAAGAATCAAGCAAAAGATGGAAGGTAGAACTGTGGTTTTAAGTGTGGTCATAATGACTCTCGTCATCGCGCAAAATCAAGTAGAATCAAAGGTCTGCTGTCCGAGCCTGAGAGCCAAAAATCTCTATAATGTATGCAGACTTCCGGGAGCCCCCAGATCAGTTTGTTTAGAAGTTAGTGGATGCAAACAGGTTTCAGAGAATAGTTGCCCTCCAGGATATCCCTATGAAGAAAACTATGGTAAGAATTTTAATTAAATATTGGTGTATTTAAATGTGATCTATTATGTTAATACGGATGGAGAGAGTTTTTTCTATTTATATAGCTCAGGGTGATGCTGTCAATGAGTACTGTAAGTTGGGTTGTACATTCTCTGTGTGCGGTGCCATGACCACTCTCCAGAACTCCGGTAATGAAAAATTCTTAGGCTCCAATATTTATCACCTTTGTTCATTATAAATTGACAAGAGAACTAATATATTTGAGTTTTGTTTCGGTGACTATAGACACAAATGAGATTGTGAATGGAGCGGTTGAACAATGCACCAAGGCATGTTCTATTATATGCAACAAGGGCTCTCTTGCAGCAGTTAAAAGTGCCTAAACAAAGCATATCAAAAAAAGATATCACACATGCTAAGTGTTCTTTGTTTTAATATTGTGGAAGTATCAAGTTTGTTGCTTGTTTATATATGTATAAGTTATAACGTGGAAGGTTGTCGATCCTCGATTGTGTATGCCTTCTATTATATCATATCATCTAAATAATGAAGCATGTGTGTTTATTAATTTTTCTTCTCTCGACTGTTTTAATTTGCTTTTCCATCTATATTATTCCACACTTTCAAGAAATATCTGCTTGGATCGTTATCACCTTGTAAGGATCATAAATCATAAATCATGACGGCATATGCGACTTAATAACAAAATATATAGTAGCTCTTACATACTAAATATATTCAACAAAACAAAAGTTAAATGATGAATTTAAAGAAAGCAGATTAACTATAGGGGCACTTGCATGAATAACCCTGCTAGCCAATTCAATTTACATTTTAGGATGTTCAATAGCTAGAATTAGCAAAAAACATTTTGTGACTACTTTGCCCTTATAACGAATAAGGCTAATCCCAGTACAAAAAAGAGTGATGTATACCAAGGAAGAGTGTTGTCGGGTGTTCATCGGAGTAGGTGTGTTCCGACGAAGTTACGAGGTAAAACGCTACCTCGGAGTTTGATGGTCGGAAATGAGCTTTTGTGAGAACTTTGTCGGAAATTAGTGACAAACCATGTTGTCGGTAAAGTGGTCGGGAATATTAGTCGGTAAATTCCTACGAAATTTTGATAGGAGATGTTCTCACAAAAGCGTCATGTACATTTTATCGGAACTTTGAGTACATAACTTGTTGTAAAGTGGTCAGAATCTACCGACGTGATTCCGAGAGAAGAGAAAAACATAGGGTCATTGGAATATGCTCAGAATTTCGACTCGTAATAAACTGGGGAAGATGTCGGATGGTTTTATAATGACAACATAGCGAGAATCATTTGATCGACAGAGCATCGTTGTTACAGAGAAAAGCGATTTCCTTAATTCCCGAATTTACAAAATATGGAAGATAAAATTACCGAATTTACAAAGAATGGTGAGAAGCAATACTTACATATAGGTAAATGTCATTTTTTCTGAATTAGTGAGGAGCTCGTGATCATCAGAATCACCATTACGCCAAAGCACCTTCTAATCATACACTCTATCAAGCAAGCGAGATGCACATAACACATCGAATTATTCACGCACAAGTGGTGTGAGTGTTATCCCAGCTGAATTTTTGCTAACAAACACAGCCCATACTGGCGGCTCCAACACATAACTCATCAGCAACCTTAAGCTGCGCTCACTATAGTGTGTGCTGTTTCAGAGAGCATCCTATTCTAATGAAAACAGAGTTGGATCAAAAGGTATTATGTACCACCTAGATTATCTCTAAGTTTCTCCTTAGTTTCACTAAGAAAAACAAACAAAGGGAGAGTGTGAAACAGAGAGAGAGAGCTAGACAGATAACGCAGTGTTGGGGTCAAAATCCCCTCATCGGAGATTGATGAGACAAAAGGCCGAAGTAACGGTTAAACATTTCATATCTAGGCAGCAGGCCCACGAAATGAGACCAAACGTCTGTCCGGGTCAAGCTCTTGGCTTCCGGTCGCAGATGAACTAAATGAGTTGTGACCATTTGTAATCTTTCCTTATCTTTGGTTTTATCCCAAAAGGGTTTTCTGGGAAAGGTTTTAACGAGGCAAATTGGTTCACTTGTCTTAAACCCGTTCAGGAGCTACTCAAGTCGCTCCGACCAAATGCCCGTACGGACCGAGCTCTTGGCATTCGGTCCGACGGATGAACTAGACTCTGTACAAGTTTCTCAAAAGACGAATCTAAGCTTATTTTCCCAGCCAAAGACGTCCATCAGGCTAGAACATCGACAGAGACTCAGTTGTACCACACCTTCGTGGGCCGGTCCAAACCGTCTTTCCCGACCGTCGGGTCTCGACTCGGGAAACGTCCCGCCATTCACGAGAAGACTTCACGCTATTCTGAATATCTAAAAACATCGAGGAGTTTACTTAAAACAAACCGGAGTCAAGGCCTTAACCGAGGAAAAACGGACCAGGAGGCTAAAAAGACAACCTGGGCCAAATCAAGACAAACGGGCCCGATTGGAAGGAAGGAAGGAATGCGTTTGGCGGCGGCCCATGAAGACTAGTTGGTGGCTGGGAAGGGACTTTTAACAACGTCCCACATACTTAGATCAGTCTTCGAGACCCTAGACTCTCTAGTATATAAAGAGACCATTGTGCTCACTTTTAACACATACCAAAAAAAGTGCAAGAGCTTTTGTGATTGAAGACATTAAGCATTCACAGATATTCTTGTACTTGAGATAAATATTCTAATAAAATCTCATTTTCCATCTTTTTACAGTTTTGCCCTTTAGTTCTTTTAAAGTAGAATTTTCGGAGCCCCGCGAATAAATAAATTCGACAGTGTGAGTTTCGGCTCTCACAGTTTGGCGCTGTCTGTGGGGACGAGAAATATTCTTTACTTTAAGAACGAGAGACGTAGAGAAGAAGACCATAACGGTCGGAGGAAGAACCGACAGCAACAACAACCGACCGGACGGAGGAGCCGGGACCGGAGGAACCANTAGGAACTGCACCAAGAGCAGCCGGAACGAGGGCAACCACGGCCGGAGCGATCACGGTCAGAGTACCCCTGGACGGAGCGATTGTGGCAGGAGCAGCCGGCACCACGGCGACCACAGTCGGGGCTACCACCGGCACGCCGGTAAGGTTCGGGATACCGACCGACGGAACCGTGGCCGGAATGAGCTACAGCGGGACAACCGGCTTGATCGAAGACATATCGGCGATTGGCGACCTAAGGAACATGCTGGCCGGACTCGCGGAGCGCCAAGATAGGCAGGAAAGGACCGCAGCACAGGAGATGGCGGCCATTCGAGAACTGGCGCAAGGCGTCTAACTGCCAGGAAGACAACGCCTTAGGTTCTCGCCGATAACAAGCACTCCCGTGGGACAGAACTCAAGCGAGCGAACCCCCATCGGAGCAAGAGCAGAGCTATCGACACCACCACCGTTGCAACGGAAGAGTGCGACGAGACAAAGAACCGAACAGCCGGTTTCAACCATGACCAACGGGGAAACCACGGCGGAAGTAGTCGTTTGCGATGAAAACGAGACGGACGAAGAAGAAAGAGATCTCACCGAAGAAGAAGAGAGCATACTCCTAGAGAACCAGCGAATAAGAACCAAAGAGCGAGAGAGAACAGGCCGGACGGATCGAACGAACCG
>OVBB01002808.1:0-10714 GCA_900406415.1 Isatis lusitanica
AACTGATACCAACTAGGACTGTAACCGGCCATAGAATGTGCATTGATTATCACAAGCTTAATGCTGCCACTCGCAAGGATCACTTTCCTCTGCCCTTTATTGATCAGATGCTTGAAAGACTCGCTAACCACCCATACTACTGCTTTTTAGACGGTTATTCGGGATTTTTTTCAGATACCTATTCACCCAGACGATCAGGAAAAGACGACGTTCACATGTCCTTATGGCATGTTTGCTCACCGGCGCATGCCATTCGGATTATGTAATGCCCCATTAAACTTCCAGCTATGCATGATGTCCATCTTTACAGATCTCATCGAAGACATCATGGAGGTGCTCATGGACGACTTCTCGGTGTATGAGAGCCCTTTTCGTTGATTGTTTGTCTAATTTATGCAGGGTACTTAAACGATGCGAGGAGAAGCATTTGGTTCTGAATTGGAGAAGTGCCACTTCATGGTCAGGAATGAGATTGTTCAAGGACATTGTATCTCAGAGGATGGAATCGAAGTGGACAAAGCTAAAATCGATGTCATGATGAACTTGCAACCGCCTACCTCAGTCAAGGGCATCCACAGTTTCTTAGGCCATGCTGGCTTTTACAGACGCTTCATCAAAGACTTCTCTAAGATCGCTAGGCCTCTCACACAGCTTCTATGCAAAGAAGTGAAGTTTGAATTCGACAATGAGTGCCTCGAAGCCTTCCATACGATCAAAGGAGCACTTGTAAGTGCACCCATTGTCCAGCCACCGGATTGGAGCTTACCTTTCGAGGTGATGACAGATGCTAGTGACTACGCCGTCGGTGCAGTTCTCGGCCAGAGAAAAGACAAGAAACTCCATGTGATATACTACGTGAGCCACACTTTGGACGAAACTCACTGCAAGTATGCCACAACCGAGAAGGAACTTCTAGCTGTTGCTTTCGCCTTTGAGAAGTTCCGATCTTATCTAGTTGGATCAAAGGTCATCGTTCATACAGATCATGCATCTATCAAGTATCTCTTGACGAAGAAGGATGCGAAACCAAGGCTACTTAGGTGGATCCTTCTACTCCAAGAATTCGACCTTGAAATCAAAGACAAAAAGGGAATAGACAATGGAGTTGCCGACCACTTGTCTCCCACTCGATGACAGTCTCCCCGAAGAGCAGATCTATTCGATAGACATTTTCCAGATCGAAGAAGCACGTGCTCCCACCCAGCAAGCACCTGCTCGGACAGAATTTTGCGATCAGGTTGAACAAGCCGGGCATCCTCCCATGCCTTGGTTCGGAGAAATAGCCAATTATCTAGCTGTTGACTAGGAACCTCGCGACTTTGTGGGCTACAAAAGGAAAAAGTTTCTTAAGGACATCCGTCATTACTTCTGGGATCAACCTTACTTGTACAAGCACTGTCCTGATGGAGTGTTCAGAAGATGTGTAGCTGAAGAAGAAATCTCAGAGATCCTTTTTCACTGCCGTGGCTCCTCCTATGCTGGTCACTTTGCCACATTCAAGACAGTTTCCAAGGTGCTAGAAGTGGGATATTGGTGGCCCACCATGTTCAAGGATGCTCAGCGCTTTGTTTTGAGATGCGATTCATGCCAGCAACAGGGCAACATCAGCAAACGCAACAAGATGCCACAACACTTCATTCTTGAAGTCGAATTGTTTGATGTCTGGGGATCAATTTTATGGGCCCATTCCCCTCTTCTTATGGGAACGAGTACATACTCGTTGCAGTGGATTATGTGGGTTAAGGCTCTTGCGAGTCCTACTAATGATGTACGGGTTGTGATTAAGATGTTCAAAACAACAATCTTCCCTAGGTTTGGTATGCCACGAGTTGTCATTAGCAATGGAGGTTCTCACTTCATCCACAAGATCTTCGAAACTATGTTACGCAAGAATTGTGTAAAGCACAAGGTCGCCACTCCTTATCATCCGCATACCAGTGGGCAGATCGAGATATCCAACCGCGAGATCAAGAGCATATTGCAGAAAACCGTGGGAACAACTAGCAAGGATTGGGCTTCCAAGCTAGACGAAGCTTTATGGACATACAAGACGGCCTAGAAAACACCACTTGGCACTACTCCATTCCACCTTGTCTACGACAAGGCCTGTCACCTCCCCGTTGAACTCAAGTTCAAGGCAGCCTGGGCTTTCAAGTTGCTCAACTACGACATCAGACCAGCTTCAGAAAGGCGTATGATGCAGCTACATGAACTCTGGGAGATTAGACATCTCGCCTATGAGAACTCCAAGATCTACAAAGAACGCACAAAAGCATACCATGACAAGCGCATACTGGCTCACAACTTTACTCCCAACGACCAAGTCCTACTCTTCAACTCTCGGCTCAAGCTATTTCTCGGGAAGCTACGATCACGGTGGTCTGCGCCTTTCACCATCAAGGAAGTCCGACCGCATGGCACTGTGGTCTTGCTAAAAGACAAAGGAGAGGAATTTGTTGTCAACGGTCAGCGGCTAAAGCCATATCTGGCTGATACACATCTCGTAGATGGGGAAGACCTTCCCCTTGCCGAGCCTCCGCAAGCCTGATCAGTCTACCAAGTCAAGCTACTGACTTAAACCAAACGCTGAGTGGGAGGCAACCCACTAGTAAGTATACATAATTCCTTTTATTCCTTTTTCTATTGATTTTTGGTTTTTGTTTTCTTTATTTCAGATAAAAAAAAAGAAAGGGGATTTTAGAATCAGACGACCAACTATAGGAACTAAAAAAAAGAAATCACTTGAAAACAACAATTTCGAGAATTTTTGGGAGCACCTGCTCCGGTGCCGCGAGCACCTGCTAGGTCAAGGTAAGTTTTCTAGGAGTCTAAAAAAATAAATGGTTTTAACAGAACCATGATTTTTAGCCGCATTTTTAAACCAACACCGATTTTGAAAACCCTGGCCGCCTTTTTCTTTATTTCCTTTTTCCTTTTCCCCTTTTTCTTTATTCTCTCTCTCTCTCTCTCTCTCTCTCTCTCTCTCTCTCTCTACGATTTCGAAACAAACACCACACCTTAACACAGATTTTTCAAATCTCCACTGATTTTGACAATTTTTGGGTCAATTGTGTGTGCCTTCTCGCCCTCTTTCTGAATCTCCACTCGGTTTCACGAACGCAGCAAGGTAGATCCTCAAATTTCCCCTTTATTCAGTTCGCCATGGTTAAGGGAAGTTCTGATTTCTCTCTCTATCTCGTGTATTCTGAGTTAGGCTCGTGATTATCATGGTCCATTGACATGTCTGCACCTGTTTTACTAGCGATTTCGGACTCTTCATCTTACATGCATATTTGGAAAAAAGCTTGGTTAGGCCATTAATGGCAGATTAGGAATTGTTGATGTCTTATGCTTTGCGATTTGCACTCTTAGTGTCTTGCTACATTGCTATAACTTGGATAGGACTTTTGCATAAGTCGATTGGGGGATGGATTTGTTTCAGTGATTTGTTTTTCCTTCTCTCTCTCTCGCTCTCATGCTTGTTGATGTTCGATTTTGGGAGGTACTCATGGCTTCTAAGCACCAATACTCGCGCCGCAAGGGAAAAGAACCAGCAAGAGCTCAACCACCAATCCAGACAAAGCTCCTTTACCCTTGGCTGCGACCAGAGAGCACACCATTCGAGCTTCCCGACAATACTCTCCCACTCGAATCCAAGGATCATTGGGACCAGCACGATGCAGCTTACTACAACTAGATGCTGAAAATCAACTTCCTGCCGACTCGCCTCCTTTGCCTCGACACCCTCGAACTTCTCGGGCTCAAGGAACAAGTCATGATGCTGCTCAGAAAATCCGACACTTTCGTTCTCGCTCTTGAAGAGGAGGACCTCTTTCCTGATCTCGTCCGACAATGCCTCGCCACCATCAAGATCACTCACAAGGATCCGACGAACAAGACTCTGAAGGATGTGACTATCTCCTTCAAGGCTGGAGGCCGGCATTTCAGTGTGCCCATGGACCGCTTCATCTATGTCTATGGCTTCAGCAATGAAGCCGAGGAACTCTCTTTCCCTAATAAGTTCCCAGCAGCAGATCCTTTTTGGCGTACCATCAAGCATGGGAAATACGTCTCCAATTCGGCTAGCCAATCCAGCATTCGCCATCCCGCCCTTCGCATCTTCGCTCGGATTATTAGCAACATGTTTTTTAACAGAGGCGAAGGCAACAAGGTACACACCGATCGCTTGCAATCTACTGCTCGTTGATTCAGCTGGACCACATACTCTCCTCCCCGGAGCACCTGCTCCAGAAACTTATCGCAACAACATGGGGATGCGCTTTGGGAGATGCTCTGTTCCCTCAAAGACAGGACTGGTGTGAAGACGAAACGAATCGGCACTCTCCTCACTACTCTTTTCAAACTGGTCAAGCTTGAGATGATCTTCGACGAGCATGTCGTAGTGGTTGAGAAGATGAACATCAGGTACCTCATCCATTCCCGCATCATCACCGTCGTCGACGTTGACTGCTACCTCTACCATTACCGCGGCATCAACGGCCTTCCGCAGCAGATCCCTCTACCGGCTCTGGATCTCACTCGGCTTGAGATGATCTTACCTTCTCGCACACAAGTCTACTACTAGAAGGCGCACCTGCTTCACCCATTCATGTCGGCGATTTTGCTAGCTCCTCACGCGCACCACCACCTCACACGGAGGAGGCACACATGGCCGACGAGTATGATGTACCACACACGGTCGACCCACCACTCTCAGCTACGGCCAGCGAGTATGATCTTCCACCCATCTCCGATGATGCTGATACAGCCGAGTATCGCTGCTGGATGATTGCCTCGCAGGGGTAGAACAACACTCTGATGCAGCAGATTCTACAGAAGCTCTCAAGTGGATGTTTTCATCACAATGCTGCCTCAGCGACGAGCCCATCCGAGAGACACCCGCGCCGCCGACGCTGCACTGACCGCGCACGAAGCGAAAGCCCTGAGGAAGCACCTGCTCGCTGACGGATCGTATCACTCTCTATCTCTACGTTTTATTTGATTTTTCCTTTCTTTTATTTTCTTCTTTTCGTTTGCTCCTCTAGTTTATTTTCCCACCAAGACAGTGTGAAGTAAGTCTGGGGGAGGTTCGTATCAAGTCTGCACTTTGTTTCTTGTTATTCAGTTTTTCATTTTATTTTGAATCAGTCTGTTATATGGGTCAAATCAAAACTTGTGGAGATTATGACCAAAATCTATGATGAGCTTTTAACCACTTATGAATTTGACCTGCTTTCTAGTGAACATTGCTGCAGACTTTAGAGTACAGAGACGAGCTGACGTTTCTTCACATTCAGATCATTCTTCCAGGCCGGTAATCCGAGCAGCTGATATACTCAAATTAACCCTAGTCTCTAAATTAAAAGATTGATTTCAGTACTTAGGTTCCGATTTCCATAGGGACTCAAGATTATACAATGGATTGTTGGATTTCGAATTAAGCTAAACGATGATAAATGTAATGAAAGCAAGTAGCAATAAATGTCCGTTGCAGACCAAATATGAAAAAGTCAGACTTAGAGAATTCTCAGCTAATCGATAAATCAGTATTCTGCTATGTTCTAGAACTTGAAGCACGATGATAAAGTGAACCAGCTGTTGCTGCGAAAACTATCTATGTCTAGTTTCTTTGTGAATTCAAAAGTGGAAACATGCAATAAATTCAGTCTTTATTTGTTCACAAATTCTCCAAGCCAATTTCCATCGTGAATGGACAATTTGCTCACCTAAAGTTCTTTCTAGCTAATTAACCTAATTTCATTGCGAGAATCAACCTATGATCAATAATCTAACTGGTCAGTTCAGATCAAGCATTAATCACAACCTAGATGAAGAACTAGTGCTCCAGAATACTTAACTAACTAAGAAACCTAGCTAGATGAAGAACTAGGAGTTCTAAATCTTCTCGGAAAGAAGCATAAGCATGAAGCTACATCAGCTGTAAGCTACTAAATAGTTTATAAATGATCTGTGATTGGTAAAACAGTGAGCAGTTAGATAGAAAATGACATAACTAGACATACTTCTTTACTTGATATATATATTATGTTATTAATTAACTTGAAGAACATTTAATACGTTTTAAACACCAGCTGGTGTAATCTAATATATATATGTATAATATGATTGATACATTGGAAGTTGGTTGCACTCACTTTTATTGACTGGACATGTTTTCATAGTCTGTGTACAAGATTGTTAATATGATAATACCAAAATATACGAGCCGGTGGTTGTAGAAAAACAGAGCGAGGGAAGATTTAAACAGAGTAAAGACATCATCGCCAAAATATATATTTTTATTTCATATATAGTATGAATATGAATATCTTCATAAAATTAATCCATAAAATCACAATATCAAAAAGTTGTTTTTAGACTTACTACATGATGGATGCTCTCAATGTTTTTAAGAAATAACACATTTCCATGTTTTTGTGACAAAAATAGCACACTAAAGTAAAAATGACAAATATAGCATTATTAAAGAAACAATTTGCTATAAAATAACAAACTAGTAAAACAACAAAGTCAAAAAATCATAAGCAATCAGTATAAAGGTACCGATTAAAAACACGTTGGCAAGGGTGTGTGACAATATCACACGCTTATGCAAGTGCAGAAATATTGATGATGCGGAAAGTAAATAGGACGGTGACATTTGACTGATGTGTGCATAAGGGATTTGATAATATTGCTTTAGGCGAAATTGGGTTAGTGAGGGTATGAAGTTATGATGGCCTTTTGCAATTAATGAAGACATACATTTAAATAGGGTTGTGTAAACGAGAAACCGTGTTCATATTTGTGGAACAATTCTTAGGTTCACCCTCTGGGGTGAATCTTTACATTCACCTCTCTCTTTATAACCAATCAAAATGCTATGTCATATTATAATTAGAACAAAGTTAAAAAATTAAAAATAAATAATAATTCAATTATTGACCAAACAAATAAATTAATAATACTAAAATAAATAAAAAATAAAATTTAGTTTAAGATTTATATTTTTAGATTTAGGGTTTATTGTTTTGGGTTTATGCTTAATTGTTTAGGGTTTAGGGTTTACTATTTTGGATTTAGGGTTTATTGTTTTGGGTTTAGGGTCTAGTTTTTCAGGTTCAGGGTTCAGCGTTTTGGGTTTAGGGTTTAGCATTTTGGGTTTAGGGTTTACTATTTTGGGTTTAGGGTTTACTGTTTTGGGTTTAGGGTTTAGTATTTCGGGTTTAGGGTTCAGCGTTTTGGGTTTAGGGTTTAGCATTTTGGGTTTAGGGTTTACTATTTTGGGTTTAGGGTTTAGTATTTGGGGTTAGGGTTTACTGTTTTTGGGTTTAGGGTTTACTATATTGGGTTTAGGGTTTAGATTTTAGGTATTAGTGTTTAATTCTTAAACCATAAACCCTAAACCCGAAACCTAAAATACTAAACCCTAAACCCAAAATAGTAAACCCCAAATACTAAATCTTAAACCCAAAAATAGTAAACCCTAGACACAAAACACAACCCTTAACCAAAAATTCTAAACCCTAAAACCAAAAAATAAACCCTAAACTCAAAAATATAAACCCTAAACTAATTTTTGTTTTTTATTTGTTTTAATATTATTAGTTTATTTGTTTTTGCTAATAATTGAGTTTTGATTTTTTTTTTATCATAGTATGACGTGGCAATTTTATTGGTTATGGGAAGGGAGGTGAATATAAAGGTTTAGCCCAAGGGGTGAACCTAAGTATTGTTCATATTTGTGAATATTAAGCGATGTAGGAGACTGTACATGATGTTACATCGTAGATTAACGTCACCGTGATGAACGAGTAAATATAAAGAGTAAAAGATGCAGTTGGGAGATGGTGAATAGTTGCACTGTAAAACAAAGTTTCGTGTGTGAATATATATTTCCATACCATAATTATATATTGCATGCTACATAATTGATTATGAACAATGAACTAGATAACACCGGACTTGCCGAAGTATGCTATATATTTTCATGCTATAATTATATATTGCATTTTACGTAAACGATTATGGACAACAAATTAGATATATTAGCATATAATATAAATTTACGTGTTAGAAACTCATATTGCATGCTACAAACACATATAGTACATATAAATATTAAAAATTGACGTTACATGTATACAGTATTATTTTTGATACAATATCTATATAATTCAAGCATGATTGGAGAAGTTTTACTATGGATTAGGAGGCTTATGTATATATTTCCACATACATGTATGTTTACGGGCTGCTACAAGTTTACAGCATTGATATAATCATTTTAAAGTGTAATTATTATAAGCAGCGATGGTATTTTGCGCGACATTGACATGAATAATCAAATGCGGCGTACAAACATACGTGAAATATGACCACAGAGCGTGCATCGTGCATCTGAAAAAGAACGTGGCTGCAAAGTTCAAGATCAAAGATCAAACTGTTTGCACAAATGATATCAAATGCAGTGCGAGCGTATCATAAAAGCTCTTAGTCAACTTAAAGTGTAATGAGTAAATGAACAATAGATTTTCTGTACAAGAGCTAAGTTAAACACAACATGAGTGTGAATAACCATATGTACGGTGATAGCAAATCCATATAGATATCTAAGTTTTAGTTTGAAGTTATATTTAGATCATTAGGTCGTACTGAATCAACTTAGAGTTTAATGAGTAAAATAACAACAGATTTGGTCAACTTAAAGTTCAATACAATAAGGAAATCAACATGAGTCTGAAAAATCATAAGTACGGTGATAACTAGTAGGTCATGAATACACAATTAAGATTGAGAGAATACAGACAAGACAATGGAGATTATGACATAAGTAGGTCATGAGTACACAAACATGTGGCTGGAGAATCGAACTTGTCTTCCGGCTGAGTTGAGAGAGGGATTCGGTGACTCGGCGAGTCAACCCACCGAAAAAATTATGTTTGTTGTCACTGTCCTCCTCCTCCGTGTCGGTGGAGTCACCAGAGAAGTGATATATACTCGCGTTGCCGCTGTAGATAGATCTAGGGGAGAGAGAGGAGGTGTTGAAAATAGCCGTTTGATTTGGCACTCCCTCTTTCTCTCAGTTTATGAGTTGATTTGTTTTTTCGGAGAGAGAATGATGATGGAGGCAGTTTGGGCCAAAACGATGCAAAATACTAACATTGTTTGGACCCAGAAAATATCTCATCAAAAAAATAATTTGAGTCCAAATTCTTTTCATCTATCCAATTGTCTCTTTATTAAATGATTTAAAGACAATTAAACTAAAGAATTTGGGTTCATAAGTCATTAATTAGGATTTAGATTTTGAGTTTTAGGGTTACGGAATTGAGAAAAAACAAATGGAAAGTAAGGGTATAATAGTCTTTTCTTTTTTAATGAATGCTATTTTTGTCATTTTCTCACTAATGTGCTATTTTAGTTACAAAAAACATGAAAGTGTGCTATTATTGATAATTGCCCTTTCTGACAACATAAATTTTATTTTTACGGTTAGGACAACATTAAGAATTTATAATAAATTTTAATGTCATTTACAAAATAATTGTCAATTAAGTAAGGGTATTAAAGACTTTTGTGATTGAAAAAGCTTAAAGCTTTGGAAATTTTTTATCTAAGGAGCATTGGGGCTTCAGAGCATTTAGAGCCTCTGAATGCTCTCTTTCATAATCAATTCATAAAACATGATTGGCTTACCAAAAAACAATAAGCCCACTAATATGCTCTTCAAATCAAGGACTTAGATGAATGATTCAGTCTAAAAAATGACTGTAAAACCTACATATATCTAAAATACTGTTGTGGTCGAAATCCCCTCCTCGGATATTGAAGGAACGAGAACTCATGATCGAGACCTGTCCGAGCATGAACCGGCGGCCAGGCCAAGGCCAGCCGCTGGAAAACATACAAGAGAGGAACGGCGGCCGGGCCAAGGCCAGCCGCCGGGAACCACACAAGCGTGGATCGGCGGCCGGGCCAAGGCCAGCCGCCGGGAACCACACAAGCATGAACCGGCGGCCAGACCAAGGCCAGCTGCCGGAAAACATACGAGCGTGGATCGACGGCCGGGCCAAGGCCAGCCGCCGGGAACCGCACGAGCATGACCCGGGGCCGGGTCATGACCAGCCACCCGAGACCGAGTGCCAACCGCCCATGCACGCAAGACCAGGCATCTGCACGGTCTGATCCCAAAACGCCCACGATCATTGCCTAGCCGTCTGTGGACTGAAGACCAGCCGCCTGTGGACTGAAGACCAGCCGCCACGATCTTTGGCCAGCCGCCCACGATCATTGGCCGGCTGTAAACCGGCAGCTGGAGTTTCTAAAGTCCAGAACACTGCTCACGCGGGAAAAACCGTTAAACCACTATTCATCCAGAAGAAAAGTTAACCGAAGAATCAATCTAAGGTCAATCGAGATACGGTTTACTATTTACGGATTACTATTCATCGGGCATTATTCATGAAAAATTGGGCCGGGCCATGATCAAGTTATGTGACGGATTGCAGAAGATTTTGGGCCAGGAATCGGGCCCAAGAGATTAGGTCGGCGGCTGGGAAGGGGGAACTTTGTCCCACATCGTCCAAAAAGAGTTTTACCCTCCTAGGTCTCCTAGTATATATAGATATGTTTGTACTAGGTTCAGATCATTCCAAATCCAAGTATTAGAGCTTTAACAATATAAGACTTTTCAGCTTTTGCTAATTATTCT
>OVBB01002812.1:0-10709 GCA_900406415.1 Isatis lusitanica
GTACTTAAAGTCTCAGGGCGATAAATACGGTTTAGAAACAAATCATTTAATTTACAACGGTGCTTTCACATTAGATAACTGGAAACACGAACAAAGTTTCCAATTGAAGAAAAACCCTAACTATTGGGATGCTAAAACGGTAAAATTAGAAGAAATCAACTTCAATGTCGTTAAAGATAAGTCTACAGAAGTGAATTTATATGATTCAGGACAAATTGATCGCGTTGCTTTAACTGCAGAGTTTGTTGATAAATATAAGAGCGATCCAAACTTCAAGGAACGCGCTGAAGTCGGCATTCAATTCTTACGACTAAATCAGAAAAATGAAACATTAAAAAATCAACATGCACGCCTTGCTATTAACGGCGCAATGAATAAAAAAGCATACGTAGAAACAATTTTAAATAACGGTGCTGTTCCAGCTGAAGGAATGGTTCCTGCGAAATTTGCAAAAAGTCCAGAAGGCAATGACTTCCGTAAAGAAAATGGAAATCTAGTCAAGGATGATGTGAAAACAGCGAAAGAAAACTGGAAAAAAGCAAAACAAGAACTTGGTACTGACAAAGTAACAATCGAACTATTAACAAGTGACAATGCTTTAGCTAAAAAGACTGGCGAATATTTAAAAGGTGAGTTAGAAAAGAACTTAGATGGATTAACAGTGAATTTAAAACCGCAACCACGTAAACAACAGTTGAAACTACTATTAAGTGGTGACTATGAAATTGGTATTGACGGCTGGGGCCCTGACTTCGCTGATCCAATTACATTCTTAGATTTATTTACAACAGATAGTGCTTATAACTTCGATAAGTACTCTAACAAAGAGTACGATGAGCTCATTCATAAAGTGAAAACAGATTTAGCTGGCGATGAAAAAGCACGCTTTGAAGCAATGAAGCAAGCTGAAAAAATTCTATTACAAGACGGCGCTGTCGCTCCTTTATACCAACAAGGTCGTTCTTACTTACAACGCTCTTTCATTAAAGGACTTGTAACGACTGACTTCGGCGGTGAATTTAACTATAAGTGGACAGAAGTTGCAAAATAACAAAAGTAAAAGGTATCCTACGAAGGATACCTTTTACTTTTATACAACTTTAACTACAGAGCTTCCTCTTCCCTTTACCATTCCTTTTATAGCTAAAGTCGTCACTGCTACTAATTGTGTAACCAATACAATAACTAATAATGAAATAATATTTCTCTCTAAACTAACTCCTCCGAATATTATTGTATAATAGCCATTTGCTGCATATGTTGCTTGAAATAATTCACCGATCGTTTGATACGTTTTAGAAAGCATTTCAGTACCTCCTCACAACTTCAATTTACCATATACATACAAATCATTTTTGATTTAAATTGCGGATGAGCCCTTGTGACTGCAGGATAATAATTTATTTTCAACACATACATAATTACATGTTTTTGGGAAAAACTTGTATAGAATGAATTTACATAAGGAGGAATTTATAATGAGAATTCTACTATCAGTTTTATTAGCTCTTATGCTAGTACCTGCATTAACAGGATGTAAAGCCCCTGCAAAAGAAGACACAACTTCTAATAAAAAGACGACTGAAGAAGCAAAAAATGAGGCTCCTGCAGATTTAAAACTAAACTTTAATGAATTTAGTTTAGATGCAGACTATCAAGATACGAAGAAAGACTACGAAGCTGATTATAAGAATGTAGCCGCTGATAAGAAAATGGAAGCAAAGCTTGAAGACCATAAAACAAATGCAAAGTTTACAGGTGACGAGGCTATTACAAAATTAAGCCCACTTCTACAAGAATTAAAATTTGATAAAGATACTCCTGACCAAGAAGTAATCGATCAAGTAGTGAACGTGTTCAAACTTGATAAAGACTACCAAAAATTCGATTTAGAAGTTGTCTTCTCTGATGGAACGAAAAAAGAATATAAAAGAGAAATAAAATAAAGAAGTAGGCGATTGCCTACTTCTTTATTTTTGCATATCTTAAATCTGGTTTAGATCCAACATAATATTGAAGTCCAGATACCGTTTGTTTTTGTAAATAGGAATCCGACGGGAATATAATTGGAATTAATGGTGAATCTGTAAACATAATATCTTCCGCTTTATGCAATAAGTCAAAACGCTTATCTTCATTTTGTTCAACTTCTGCTTCCTTCACTAAAGCATCAAATTCTTTATTATGCCATTTTGCATAATTGTTTGGACCATCACCTGCATATAAATCTAATTTAGTAATTGGATCTAATAAAGAACCGCCCCATCCCATATAAGCCAATTGGAAATCACTTTGCTTATATGTGTCGATGTAACTCTTCCACTCNATATCTACGCCAAGATTTTTCTTAAACATTTCTTGCATTGCTTCTGCTACTTTTTTATGTTGTGTATCTGTAGTGAATTTTAATGTTACTTCAGGTAATGTAGACCAGCCTTGTTCTTTCATGCCTTCTTCTAATAATTTTTTCGCTTCTGCTGGATCAAATTTAACGTAACCACCTTTTTCTTTACGGAAATCACGCCCACTTTGTGTTTTTGCTCCTTCTGGAACGAATGCATTTGCTTCTTGTGCATTGTTTTTATACAGTTTTTCAACAATAAACTTACGATCAACTGCTAATGAGAATGCTTTACGTACTTTCGCATTTGTGAATGGCTCTTTTTCTACGTTAAACGAATAAATATAAGATGAAAATCCTGCAACACGTTTATATTCTTTATTTCCTTTTTCTTTTTCAATCATTTCTTGCGGTAAACCGCTTAGTAAATCTAATTCTTTTGATTTATATAATTGGTACGCTGTTTTAGAATCTGGAATAATACGAAACTCAATTTCTTTTAATGTTACCTTTTTATCATAGTATTCTTTATTTTTTTGTACTGTAATAGCCTGATTATGCTTCCATTCTTTTAATGTGAATGGCCCGTTCGTAATTAACTCTTTTGGATCTGTTTTTAATTTATTATTATCATCAATCGACTTTTTAGCTAATGGAATAAATAATGAGCTTGCTAATTTCTGTTTAATAGAAGCAACTGGATGTTCAAGAGTTACCTTTAATGTTTGAGGATCAACGACTTGAATACCAACTTGTCCTTCTTCACCTTTTCCAGTATTGTATGCCTCTGCCCCTTTAATAAAATACATTTCTGTTGCATTCATAGAACCCGTTTTCGGATTCAATAATCGCTTCCATGCAAATTCAAAATCATTTGCTGTAATAGCAGAACCATCTGACCATTTAATATCTTTCTTTAAATGAATTGTATACTCAGTTCCATCAGCATTTACTTCTTCTTTCTCTGCTAATTCATTTTGATATTTCCCATCACTATCTTGCGTATATAAGCTTGAGAATAAATGTCCAATTACATAACCTGACGTGCTATCTGTCGCAATAGCGGAATCAAGTGTATATGGATCGCTACCAATATTCGTTACTAATCGATCTCCTTCTCCCTTACCAGCACTCGCCTTTTGCGTCTCTTTCTTACCGCAAGCGACAGAAGTAATTGCTAAAACAGTCATAATGACAAACAGTAAAAACTTCTTCATCCTACATTCTCCTTTAACCTGAAATTTTTGGTGTTGATGCCAATAGTGTTTTTGTATAAGAATGTTGTGGATTACAGAACACTTCGTCCGTATTTCCAAATTCAACAAGTTCTCCTTTATATAAGACAGCCACTTTTTCACATAAATAGTGAACCATCGGCAAATCATGTGCGATAAATAAATATGTATAGCCTTGTTCCTTTTGAATCTTTTGCAGCAGATGTACAATTTGAATTTGCAATGAAACATCTAATGCTGAAATTGGTTCATCAAGAATCAATACTTCTGGCTCACACAATAACGCTCTTGCAATAGCAATTCGTTGACGTTGTCCTCCGCTAAATTCGTGCGGATAGCGATCGATATATCGTCTATCTAATCCCACACGTTCTAGCGCATCACCTGCTACTTTATCCTTTAATCCTTTATCACCTAAACCGAATGAAATATAACCCTCCGTTACGCTATCGCGTACTTTCCAGCGCGGATTTAATGCTGCTGTGGAATCTTGAAAAATGAACTGTACTTTCTGTAAAAAATCTCGCCTATGAGCTGATTTCAGCTTGTGAACGACTTGACCGTTATAATCAATTTCACCAGACGTTGGACTCTCAATCCCTGCTATGAGCTTTCCAAGTGTTGTTTTTCCTGAACCACTTTCACCAATAATGCCAAGTGTTGTTCCTTTCGGAATAGAAAGTGATATGTCTTTTAACGCTGTGATTTCTTTACTTTTACTTCCATACGTTTTCGTTACTTGCTTTATAGTAATTAAATCTGTCGTCATGAGGCATTCACCTTCTCTTTTGATTTCGCTTTATTATGCTCTAGAACATGTTGCCAACAATGTGAACTATGCTCCTTAGAATATGTGGTTCTCTCTGGAAAACGATGAATACATTCTTTTATCGCTACTGGACAACGATTTACAAAAGGACAACCAAAGCTATTTAATGTTTCAATGGAAGGTGTCGTTCCTTCTATAGCACGTAATACCTTTTCGGAATCATCCATATTCGGAATTGCTTGTAATAAACTTTTCGTATATGGATGTTTAGGAGAACCTATTACCTCCTGTATCGTTCCTTTTTCAACAACACGTCCCCCGTACATAACAACTACTCGATCAGCTACTTCACGTACAAGTGCCAAATCATGTGTAATTAATAAAATACTCGTATTTTGTTTTTCTTTTCTTTCTTTTAATAGCCCCATAATTTGTTTCTGAATCGTTACATCTAACGCTGTTGTCGGCTCGTCTGCAATTACAAGCTTTGGGTGACAAGCAAACGCAATTGCTAAACAAATACGCTGCCTCATACCTCCGCTTAATTGATGTGGGTACTGTTCAAAGCGTTTCTCTGCTTCATGTATCCCTAAACCCATTAACAAGTTAATCGCAATTTCCTTTGCTTCTCTTTTCGATTTTTTCCCATGTTGCAAAACTACTTCTGTAATTTGTTTGCCTACCTTCATCGTTGGGTTTAAAGATGAAAGCGGATCTTGAAATATAAAGGAAATATCTTTTCCGCGAATTTGATTCCATTCTGACTCTTGTAAATTCGTTAATTCATTTGCTTGGAAAGCTATATTCCCATCATCGATATGAATAGATTCTTGATTTAATCCGACAATAGATTGTGCTGTAACACTTTTTCCTGAACCACTTTCTCCTACAAGTGCAACGATTTCACCTTCATTAATAGAAAAGGAAACATGCTTCACAATTGCTTGCTTACTATTCTCTTTTTCAACGGTCAATGTTACGTTTTCTAAAGATAAGAGCTGTGCCATGTTTTTTCTCCTTTCGATTCCGTTTGACGATTTTTGGATCAATCGCATCTTGCAAACCATCACCAATTGCATTAAATGCGAACATAATGAGTGCAATCATGATTGCCGGGAAAAATAGCTGCCACCATTCTCCGCTCAATAATGTCCCGAGTGCATCATTCGTCATCGTCCCCCAACTTGCCGCTGGTGATTGTACTCCAAGTCCTATAAAGCTTAAAAATGATTCTGAAAAAATAGCTGCTGGAATTGTAAATGATAAATTTACGATAATAATGCCTGTTAAATTCGGAATGATATGTCCGTATATAATCTTCATATGCGATGTACCTAATCGCTCTGCTGCAATAACAAATTCTCTTTGTTTTAAAGACAAGACCTGCGCTCTAACGAGACGTGCCATGCCAATCCATCCTGTTAACGCAAGAGCGATTATAATTGTAAAAAGTCCTGGTTTCATCACGATCAATAGTAAAATAACAATTAATAAATATGGGATACCATATAACACTTCAATCCCTCGTATAATCCATTCATCTATTAACGTTCCAAGACGATTACGCCCTCTCACATATCCACTAAATCCACCAATCAGTACACCAAACCCTATATCGAGGGCAGCTGCTACTAATCCAACTGTTAGTGAAATCTTCCCACCAGCCCAAGTACGTGCCCAAATATCTCTCCCTAGATCATCTGTTCCAAACCAATGTTCACTACTCGGCGGTAAATTTGTTGCCTCTTTTACTTGTTCACTCGCAGTAAATGAAGTTAAACTTTCGCCAATAAGCGAGAAAACAATAATTAGCAATAACGTCACTGTTCCTAAAACTGCGATTGGATTCGATATAAACTTACGAAACACTTCTTTCTTTCTGCTAATTGTTTGCTGATTTTTATTTATCGTTAATTCTTTTTTCTCTTCTTTCGTTAATAACTGTTCATTAATCTCATAAGCTCCCATTTAAATATCCCCCCTCCTTATGTAATAGAACGAATACGCGGATCAACAATGCGATGAATAATATCTGTAATGAAAATACAAGAAATTAATAATGCACTATAGAAAATCGTTGTTCCCATAATGACCGGATAATCCCGGTTAAAAATACTATCTACAAAATATTTTCCTAGACCAGGAATGGAAAATATTTTTTCAATAACGAAAGTCCCTGTTAAAAGTCCAGCCATTAACGGTCCAACAAATGTAAGTACTGGAACAATCGCATTTCGAAGAGCGTGTCTTATAATAATCTTCTTAATTGGTATACCTTTTGCTCTTGCTAGCTTAATATAATCACTCTGCAGTACTTCGATCATATTAGAACGAACAAACCTTGTAATAACTGCGATTGGCCCTAACGCTAATGCAAAGGATGGCAATACCGTATGTTCGAATGTTCCCCAAGAGGCTACTGGTAAAAACTCAAATTGGATAGCGAATACTTGTATAAATAGTGGTGCTAAAATAAAACTTGGAATAGAAATACCTAAAATTGCGAGCAAACTCACACTATAGTCAATTACTCTCCCATGATATAGAGCAGCAAATGTCCCTGCCGCAATTCCTACTAACAATGAAATAACAAGTGCTTGTAGACCAATAATTGCTGATGGACCAAAGCCAGTTGTTATAATTTCTGATACACCTTGCCCGGTTGATTGAACCGATTCACCAAAATCAAAATGAACTACACCGTCTAAATAAGCAACATATTGATTCCATAACGGTTCATCAAGGTGATACTTCGCTCTCATGTTTTGGATCACTTCTTCAGGAAAGATTTTTGCATCTGATGAAAATGGATCTCCCGGAATAATATGCATAATTAGAAATGTCACTGTCGTAATAACCCATAGTGTGAACACCATAACCGATAATTTTTTAATTACATACACTTCAATAACCACCTAAACACATGAATTTACTTTGTTTTATGAATGTACTTTTTCCATTACTCCCTTTTCTCTTTTTAGAATACAAAAAGCCTTGATCTTAAAAAATAAGATCAAGGCTTAACAAACAAAGGCCCATCACTTATCTTTCAAGACTTGCTTGCTGGAATTAGCACGGTGTTCCTATTACAGAACCCGCTGCTGAGGTGTCATAGGGCCAGTCCCTCTACCTCTCTGGATAAGTAAATTGCTATATTATTATTTGGTTCAAATTGTATATTTCGAATTATAATTCTGAAAAATTGAAAAGTCAATCGAATTGGATAAATTTAGAAAAATCAGTTTTTAATTCGTTTATCGAAATTACAGTTTTCGGCTTATCATAAAAAGAAATGATGTTAAAGGAGTTATAAGATGGACCCCTTACTTCTTGCTACTATAGGATTACCCTTAACAATCGTTATACTTGTCATCATCGGCTCCTATAAACTCTTTATTAAAAAGAAACGTATTACTTCTTTTTATACTCCTTTCGATAATATTACCGGGCAAACTATTTCCGAATTTCACGAAGAACAGAAAATATTAGTATCTGAGGATGAAGACAGAGATGGCAAGAAGAAAAAATAACCTTGCACAGGCAAGGTTATTTTTTCGTTTCTGCTTGAAAACGTTTATAGTATGTCGATGCTGTTGCAAAGTTAATTTCTATATCACGAATCAACGATGAATCTTCTTCTTTAGCTAACTTCTGTAATTTTTTCATCGCTTGTTCTGATTCATTCAAGAAACCAACATATACCTCATGTTCTTGCTCTTTCGACTTCGGAACACGAATTTCTTTACGTATATGATCAATATCTTCTAACATGCTCGTTGTTACCTTTTGCACGTCTTCTTTATATGTTGCATTCGTTATTTCCTTACCGCCCTTTTCTTTTGCCACTTCAAATAAATGCAGTGCTTTATTAATTTCTTTATTCATTTTTATATCGTATTTTTCATGTACTGCAAGGTATTCTTTCATCTCTTCTGTTTGTTCAGTAGATTGCTCTACCTTTTCTTTCGGTTCTTTCGTATCTTTATTTCCATTACATCCTGCTAGAAGGATCATACTTCCCATTACAGCAATACCCAAAACCTTCTTCATCTCTTCTTCTCCTTTTATCTACAGCTATTACTCATTATAGTTTCTTTTATCTCCACTTGTTATTATACCGAGAACGCCCTACTTTTTACACTTAAGACGACATCGTAATATATATACCAACATGTTTGTCACAGTATCGTCACTTTATACAAATAACTTTTGCAATGCTTTACTACATCACCTTACAAAACTGTAAGCACACATAAAGAACAAACCATGCTAGACTTACATATGCATAACGCAAACATATGTAAGGTTTTAAGGAGAATCATCTATGTACAACACAATGCCTTTTATGGGAGAAGATATTCGTGTCCTTATTCGCGAAAAATCACTTCATATCGAAAATACAGAGAGCCTTCGCCGCGTATTAAAGAAGAAGCATGCTCCATTTAAGTTAGCTCAATATTTAAAACAACAACATACAAATCAATTTCATACCGTGCTAAATATATCGGATAAATCATTAACAATCGAAATCATCGGTCATGTCTACATTGGAAACTTTGCAGATACCTTAAAGGAAATCCCACGTATACCGAAGATTGCTCCTATTATCGTTAAAAAAGCGTATAAAATTACTGACCATACCGATATTATCGACTGTGGGGAAAAAGAAGTCGATAGTAATCGCTGGGTGTGGGATAAACTTGCTGTTTTATATGATACGATCATGAATAATATGTATGAGGTATTTCAAAGAAATGAAAAAAAGAACTGATTCAAACATTCCCTTTGAATCAGTTCTTTTTTGTTAAGCCTCTAAATTTTGTCTTTGTTGCAGTTCAAACTGCTTCTCACTTCTTCTGGCCATAAATAGATAACATAATACTGCCCCTACTTCACAAAGCGCAATAACAACACCCATCGGTAACGCTGTATTACTCCCACCAATACCTACTAGCGGAGCGACAAGCGCTCCTGAAATGAACTGTAATAAGCCTAATAAAGCTGACGCTGTTCCTGCAGCTTGCTTCTGATTTCTCATCGCTAATGAGAACCCAGTTGTTGATACAACCCCGACACTTGATACAACAAGGAATAACGAACATAAAACACCGATTAAACCTATTCCTAGTACGATTGTCAGTAGTAAAGATAGGCCACCAACAGCTGCGATAATAATACCAGCAACAAATAATGTCTTCTCATTCACTTTCCCCGCTAAACGACCCGTTACCTGACTAGCAATAATAATACCGATGCCGTTAATCGCAAAGAATAAACTAAATTGCTGTGGTGATGCTCCGTATATGTTCTGCAACACAAATGGTGAGCCCGAAATGTATGCAAACATTGCCGCTGTTACTAATCCTTGTGACAATGCATATCCCATAAACAGACGGTCCTTTAACAATTTTCCGTACGTCGCCAAAGTCCCTGACAAACCACCCGTTTCTCTTTCTTCAGGAGGTAATGTTTCACGCAATACAAAAGTAGCTGAGATTAACATGAATACGCTAATTGCTCCAAGAACGATGAAAACACCGCGCCACGTTGTAAACTGTAATAATTGCCCCCCAATAATCGGTGCCAAAATAGGTGCTGCTCCGTTTACTAACATAAGCAGTGAGAAAAACTTCGTCATTTCAGAACCTGAGTACATATCACGTACCATCGCACGTGATATAACAATCCCGGCTGATCCTGAAGCTCCTTGTAGGAAGCGCAATAACACTAATGTCCAAATAGATGGCGCAACAGCACAAAGTAAAGAAGAAGCAACATAAATAATAAGAGCAATAATAAGTGGTTTGCGTCTTCCGTAAATATCACTAATTGAGCCAACAAATAATTGTCCTACTGACAGCCCAAGCAGACAAGCTGTTAATGTAAGCTGCGCTAGGGATGCACCTGTTTGCAAGTCATCCGTTAACTTCGGTAATGAAGGCAAATACATATCAATAGATAATGGCCCAATCGCCGTAAGTGTTCCTAATACAAGAATCATCCATAACCTGTTTGCCTTTACAGGTTTATATATTTCGTGATTAACTTCATTCACTTTTTCAATTCACCCTTTCCTATACACACTGAATCGTAACAATTATAGTTACATCATAAACATACGTCAAGTACAGCGCATTTTCCTCTTTCATAATGTAAAAAAAGCGATAGAAATTCTATCGCTTTACTTTTTCACATTGCTATTCGTAAATTTAGATACTGAGGCCATCGTCTCTCCTGTATCTAAATATGTAATTTGAATTGGGTCTCCTACTTCTGTAAACATAGCATACGGGAATTTCTTCACCGGTATCATAAATACCTTTTGTTCATTCTCTAAAAGTACGTACACGATTGTATTTTCACC
>OVBB01002813.1:0-10707 GCA_900406415.1 Isatis lusitanica
GTTCATCCGAGTTCTCACCTACCCTTGTGTGTTAGATCGACCATTTGGGGGATTAGTAGAGTTGCATCCTTGGGAAATTCATATTATTTGGTATCAGAGTACCACTCTAAGTCTGGTTTTATCCTTCTATCTTTCTTCCATCTTCTCACCTCTTCATCTTTTCTTCTTCCATCTTTTGTTTCTAGTTTTNCTAGTTTTATTTGTTTTTATCAAAAAAAAAAAAAAAATGGGGATAGAGAAATTTCTTTGGATGTAGTATTTTCTTTTATAAGCCAGATTTGAGGGCAAATCTTTTTTTCAAGAGGGAGGGGATGATATGATCCTGAGAAGCAGTAAAGACATATGTTCAATGTTCGGATCATATCTTCTCAACCACAAGGCCTCTACGCGTGAAACCACTTGGAAAATGTGCCCAGCTCAATTACGGAGCTCCTCGAAGACGAATCAAGTCAAACAGAGTTCAGATGAAGGAGTTATCTAAGTTACAAGTCAGGTGATTTCCAGTTTACGCGATTCAGACATGTGGGCAGTCCAAAATTAATTCCGNTTCAACTCCCAAGTTGTGCTACATGTTGAGATTCTTTTATGCACGAAATTGCTTGTAAATCTCTATATAAAGAGCACCAAAATCATCAATAAAATTAACTTATCTTTTTATCACAAACTCTTTTAAGTTAGGTTCATCTCTTTGGTGTGTCATATCCAAAGAAATCCTCAATGCTTTTAGTGTGTAATATCTAAGAGTATTGAGAGGTAAATCAGGAGTCTTCCGCAGCTCCTTTGTAACCATTCGATCCATCTCTCTATCCATTCCTTGTTGGTGCNCAGTGTCGACTCCTTGGGAGGTTCGTTTCAATTCTGATTTTCTGACATTAACAAGTGTCTCGTGTACCATCATTGTAACTGCTCCATCCTTAAATGCAGAGATCCTTAAACGCTTGAATTATGCATCTTTGTAAGTCATGTAACTAACATAAAACTCCCATCTTAACCCTTGGCTTGAGTACCATAATCCAGATATCAACTTTTTGTTGCTTTCAATCAGAGCCATTTCATAAAGAAGATAAATCTGAGAGCAAAGCCTCCAGAGATTGATCAAGCCTCTAAGCTGCCCTCTATTTCAGCAAAATGCCTACCTTTGTACCAAAACTCCAAATGAGCTCTCCTTTGGTCAGAAAATATTCCTGAAAGAATTCAAATCAAATCGACCTTATTTTTTATTCAAACACAAAAGTTTTCAAACTGGTCACATCATACTTGGTACAGACCTAACTCAGAGAGACATATGTAAATCACGGAATAACTGTTGGCATCTTAATCCTACCATTGATTTCAAAGACAACAATGTGAAGAAGCACACCACCAAGTTTTACGCTGATCAGAAGACTTTTGAAGCCCTAAACTTTGCTATGAGGTTGATCAGAATATGAGTCAAATTTTTGGTTGCTTCTCCTTTTCAGACTCATTGCAGAACATCATCGTGATCTCCACTTCTATCTCACTGAAATCCTTACTCTGTCACTGATAAATCTTGGAAGTGTAAGCTTTTGCATTTAAACTTTTATCTTCTACATATTTTTGTCTAGCATGAATTCTCAACAAACTGATAGTAGTCTTTTTTTAGAATTTCTCTGCAACCCACCATTTTCTGAACCCTTTGCTTTTATCTCAGTACCAATCTTTTACCAATGACAAACCAGGGTTTGATGCGATTCGATCAGCTACTGCATATCGGACAATCTTTACTGAGTCTAGTAACGTTGTCGTCATGTTTTCTGAGTAAGATAACTTATCAAATCGCTCTTCTCTCTTGATTTCAAAAACAAGAGAGACAAAATCTTTAAGATCTGAAACTCTGAAAATATGATCAAGGCTCTGTAATCCATGATGAGATGACTTTTCCTTTCTTATTCAGAAATAAAACGATCGGTTGGTCTTGAACAGAACCAGAACTTCTCCACCATCAATTACATCTACATCAGCTCTTTCAAACCTCGTGAAGCTACTGCAAACCTCAATACCAGTAAGCTTCTCTGTTATGAATCTCTTCTTTTTGGTTGCAAACCTCTCAAAACCATCCATCTCTTCTTTATGCAATTTCTCTTACTTCGCTTTTTTGAGCTTCTTTGTGTTTCAGGATCAGCAGCTGTCTTGACGAAAAAACCCACTTCTCTCTTTCCATTTGGATTTTCTGTTACAAGCACATGGCTAGTTTCACTTGTTGTATCCATCTTTCACTTTGAAGTAGTATCTTCTTCATATCTTAAAGAGCTTTGTCTTCTGTCATATATCAGATCTTGTCACCTTGAAGTATCGATTTAACCATATATTGGTATGAAACACATCCTTTATCTAAAGATCCTGAGATTCGACAAAAATTAGAACTAAGAACATGGTCAATCTCTCCCTTTGTTACTGATGTTTGGAACCTCCGCATATTGTATTGACTACGAGAAGTTGTCTCTAAAACACTATAATAACTGACGATACAACTTGGAGATTCAGATACAATCTCTGACCAAGGTCACTGTGACCTTTTTCCTCTTTACATGTGTAAATTCAACCCTGCAATCCTCGATCAACAAACCAGTTGTGGAAAAAAAAACCTTTGACAGTCTGATGTTTATCCTGATATTTATATTCTTTTTATTTGATAGTAAAAATTACGAGGCGAAACTGACCACAACACATCCTCCCAAATATCCTCCCAGAAAAAAAAACAGAAACCTCAGATACAATCTCTTACCAACACCTTGGTACTTTCTGATAACCATAAGAGCACATGAACATCACCGTGAAAACCATTGATTCCTAAAATACCTCTCTCTCTCAGATTGCAAAGACAAAGGAAACTCAATCTTTAAGATCTATAACTTGCATTTCCGACCATGACTGGTGCTTTCCTCCGAATATCTACACCACTGAATCTTGTATCTCACAAAGCCGCTTCTGCTTTATTAATTGAACTTCAATAATCCATAGTTTGAAGCTCACCTGCTACAGCTCCAGAAAACATTCATATATACTCTGAATTTAAGAAACCTTCAAGTGCAACTGATAGTTAACAGACATAAACAGTTAAGCTTTCCTTACTCGCACTAAGAACTTGTCCGTGAGATCAAGTTTACCTAACACTTTCCAGTCACCTCATAATCTTTAAATTGATTTTCATAACATTCTTAGTCCTCCAAAAGAATCTCTGAAGCTGCCTAAGACAAACTCTAAAAAAAGAAATCAATCTCTCGTGTAACAAGCAGACAACAGATGTGATCAATTTCTTCATGAATCTACTGTTTCCATGACTTCGAGTTCTCCAATGGGATAGCAAACCACCCCAGAAAATTTTGAAACTTAGCTGAATAATCAGAAACAGACATACGAAGTCAAAAGAAAAAACGGATCACGATTTTGAGTTATGGTTTAAGAGCTATGTCCGATTTTATGAACCAGATCCAAACAGGTAGGTGCCTGCAAACAGCCAATTTTGGAAGCAATTTTCTATCACACCACAACGAAGCAGAAGACGATCTTCATATCTTTGGAAAGATCTCACTTTCAAGTTTCCATAACATCTTCCAGAGATAAAATCCGAGTTATGTAGCCAATGAAAACGATGGAAACATAATCACAACCAAGACAGAATATTGTCCTTGAAGTTTGATATTTACTGGTTCCATGAAGCACTAGCCTTGAGAATTCTTGCAACAACTTATTCTTTATCTGAACCTTCATAAATCAGGAGTCATGACTGAAGAATTGCAGTCTTTGAAGAGCTCTTGATTTCATCTTATTGTTGACCAAAAATTCTCAACGAACTATATTTCTACTTTGCAGTCTCAGCTTCACGATACATTTGATCTGAATCAATTTCCTTCTCTGATCATCTCTGAGATTGTTAGGATACTTTAAATCCCAACAGAAAAATTGCAGATCATAACTTCTGATTCCAAATATGCAACTATAGCCTCCAAACTCTTCTCTTCCCCTTCGTCTCTGACCCCACTGTGCAGCAAGAACAAAAACTTCATTGCATTCCCTCTGAAAATATCAATCTTGTAGATTTATGTTCTCTGATTAACGACCAACTGTAGACTCTCATATAACTTAGAAATGATAGCTTACACATAGACACAGAAATTGCAGCAGAAACTATTTTCAAAACTCATCCAGAAGCCACTGAAGTTTCTGTAACCTTTTAACCTCTTTTCAACAGATTATTTGACTTGCTTTATACCCATTCAGCAACTACCTTTGAACTGAACCAGAAAACTCGCATTGGAAATTCAACAGCACTTGACAAGCTGACTTCACCACACTGACTGAACTCAGAAACAACATGAAGCCCATCACTGAAGCTTCACCAATCCATTGCACAGACATTAAAAATTCATTATGGTCCAACAAGCTTTCAAAATCATTTCCAATGAATATCCAGAACTTGATTCTTGAAGATGCGTTTATGATCGTATGCTTCTTGCTTCTATTTCTGAATCTTCTTTCTTGTGCTTGCAGCATTTAAGCTTGTGAGTGACCAGATTTTCCTCTCACTAATTGCAAATTCTTGTATTTTAAAGACACGCTGATTTCATAAAAAAAATGAAACCACTTCACTTGATTCCATCGTGTACTGTGTAACTCCCCCTAAAACATAGCTTCTTCACAGCTCGTATTCACAATCAGTTAAACACCATGACCTCAGCTAAACACGTTTTAAACCTTTTAAACATTTCAAGAACCTGTTACTTCACTTAAGATATAATAAGCAGAAATAGCATCTTACGAAAGCTATCTATGTAACTGCATGTGTTAACAGTTCTGCCACTGTAGTAAACAACCTGCAATTGCAACAGAAAGCCTGCAACTAATTTGAGGTTTCTTCATCTTTGAGATTTTGAGAATGAAATTCCTTAGTATCCACCAAAATGAGTCTTCCACCTCCATACACTCACGTGCTTGTCACCAAAAACTGCGGATTTGTTGTGTCACCTGAGACGTTGCTGGTCTCTACACAACTGAAGCCAATGAACCAAAATATGATATCTCGTCAACTCTTTATACTAAACTCATCAGCACTCACAAACTTGAAGATGATGAGGATTCTCATAAACAGATAAGCCCATTGTGTCTTCCAACGAAAATGTACCCATTGGAAATTCTAGGATAAGTGGTGGTTGGCCGATCCTGTTAATATATTCCCATGTAACTCTAGCTCCTTCACGAGTTGTGTAGACACCTGCAGCTAATGCTGTAGCTCTTCCAACAGTCATAATCAGCTTATTCAGATCCGTTAACAGAGTCTTGAATCCCCTTTGATGTGACCGAACATTGTGTTGATTGCAGTAAGCCACTTATTCTTTCCATAAATAATCTTCTGTTTTTCTCCTCAGTAAATTTGGCTTCATGAGCCCTACCTTCAGCTTCAACCATGACTTTGACATGAATCTTTTCTCGCTCAAGTTTGCCATTGCTGACCTTGGATTTGTTCTTCCGTGGAAATTATCGCTCCCTCTTTCCTAATAGAAGACTCCTTTTGCATCACAACCAATTCAACATTCTGATGTCTCTGAGCTTCATGATCTGTCTGCTGTCTCTTTCTGGCCAACTCATCCTCGTATCAAGATTCTGCACTTTGATTTGCGCCTCTGTCTGCAAAAAAAAAACTCTTTTTTAGGTCAAAGATGCTTATTTCTTTGCTGTTACTTTATACATGTGTTTTAATTGACACACTCCACATATCTCGTTCTCTCCAAAAAATTATTTTATGTTAGTGATGGTGAGATCAAACCGAACCAGAGAGACCATGACTCTTAGCGAGATTCCACCTTCTATTTCACAACTGATCATCCAAACAGAATAGCTTCCTTTCTTCTAAACCTTGTTCTCAGCTTGATTTTCTTCTTTCTCCTTTCCTTCAAAGTTCTCCCTTAGCCACAAATATAGTCCTAAACCATACCCGAAATTAAAACGGATCTCTATTGAGTCCCGCTCTGATACCAATTGAAAATACATATTTGTGGCTAAATCTATGTGTTCAGATGCATTACGAGTATGTATGAGCATAAAGTAAATGACACACATAATTTTTATCGAGGTTTGGTTTCCCTATATCCTTGAGACCTAGTCCAGAATCAAACCACTAGGACAAGATTGCACATATAATGCATATGGTATCCAACATTACAATGCCTACCATTTTTTTTCTAAATGAACGAAGGGAAACTGTACCTCTACAAAGTCTACCGCTCGGGCAACAACCAATACAACACCATCTTTCCAATATGATTGTAATCCATAGATGATAACTACAAGAGATCTACGAATCTCGTAATGTGGGACGACGGCACACACAAGTGTGCATCTCTCGAGAATATACTAGGTGCGTGCCTTTTTCATGTGACCGCCTTTTGGTATTTATAACAATCGCTTAACCCTACAATTTAGGATCTCCATGCGATCTCGGATAAATACAACTTGTTTCTCAAGTTTATCTACTTATCAAAACTGTTGCAGTGAATATTTCAAATCCCTGCAACTTTGTCCAGCTCAATTAGCTACTCAGCACTCGCCATGTCAGCTTTTTGGCCAGATAAAGTCATTGCCTCTTAATACGACCTTTGATACATCCTGTGATGCATCAGTTCTGATCAGCACTTGAATTAAGCGTTGTCTTCCCATGTGATAAACCAGCACCTGTATGATCTACTGCTCAACAGTATCAATTCTATAGGGTGTTTCTGTCTGAACTATTACAGCCACGTTATGATTCAACATGGAACGAGTGACCAATTCTGGCTCCTTATAACTCACTAAACACTACACATCTTCTAAGCAACAATATCAATTCTCCTGATGCCCAGTAGCCGAGGACCAACCTCACCCAGGAACGCACATAAATGACCAATATCCAGCCATCTATCAAACCAGAATAAGTAGAGAGGCCACTTCGTATTTCCACCTTCAGAAGCGAGGCTGCCAAAGGTTTAATTGTCAATAGTTTCTTCCACATCCACGACCTGTTGTGGTACTGTTTCGATATATCTCAGAAAAATGTCTGACGAAGCAGATAATTTCTGGCCCATGAAACCCAGAAAGATCCGTCATTTTCGAACAATCGCCAGATAAGCTTAAGCATGAACAACTTTGACTAACCCTCAAGCTTCCGAATGCCTAATCCTCCTTCTTGTTTATGGATGGTGAGTTCCGACCAAGCCACCTTTGCTTTCATAGTAACTTGAGGATTCCCAGACCAAAGAAAAGCGGAACACATCCCCTCAATTTTTGGAAAACAGCTCTTTAGGAGACAAAAAGCAGAGCATCAGAAGTTGGTGGTACTCGCAATCACTGATTGAATCAGTTGAAGACGGCCGGAAAAAGACATAGGCTTATGGGACTAAGAAGTAAATCGCGCTCGAAAACGATCAATTAACGGCTCATAATCGGCATTGGTCATGATCTTGGTCGTTAATGGCAGACCCAAATAACAGATGGGAAGTTGTTAGACTGGCAAACCGAGTGAAACCTCCGCTTCTTGGAGACTATGACGAGTTTTTCCAGCCATATAAAAGGGCGGATTTGTTCATGTTTCTGGCCAAGCCGGATTCTGTCTCAAACTCTTTTAAAACCTCTGCAATGCCCGTAAGAGACCAATCTGATCCATCAGTGGAAACCATAAGATTTTCTGCGAAGCTTAAATGAGTAAGACTGAGGTCCTTATACTTCGGATGATAGCCAAATCTCCCCACCGCAGCCGCCTGGTTAAGGCGATGAGATAACACATTCATAGCCATGCCAAAAAGAATTGGTGATAATGAGCACCCTTGCCTTAAGCCCCTTGATCTTGTGAAAAAACCCTCTAGCTCCCTATTTACACACGAGAAAGACGCCGTCGTTATGCATCCTCACAACCAAGAGATTAAGATTGTCCGGAAGATCCATCGCATGAAGCATACTTTCAAGAAACCTCCAATTAATTATATCGAAAGCTTTAGTAATGTCTAGTTTAAGAAAACATCGAGGAGATAGGAGTCCTTAAAGAGCACATTTTCGAGCAACAGTCTTCCGCTGACAAAGTCCCCCTGATTTGGGAGAATCGCTTTGGGTAATAACTCTTTAAGCCTCTCTGCAAAAATCTTTGAAGTCATCTTTTAAATTGTGTTACAGCACGAGATAAGCCTGAAATCTTTCATACACTCTGCATCAGTTTTTTTGGGGATTAAGGCTAAAACCATTGCATTTACTCCCTTCAACATGAACCCATTAATGAAGAAGGACTGACCTGCTGTGACCAAATCATGTCAGACGATAGGCCAAGCCTTGATGAAAAATTATTTGGTGAAACCATTAGGACCAGGAGTTTTATTAGACAGAAGTTTTTGCAGGGTTTCGTAAATCTCCTCTTTAGGTACCTCCCGGGTTAAGATAGCAGCCATCACATCTGTACAGTTGAACCCAATCAAATCACTTAAAGGGATCAAGGAAGGATGATGACCATGTTGATTTGTATTTTCATTGAGGAACTGATCATAATACTTAACTGCCTCTCTTTTAATATCCCAAGACTGTGTAAGTATCTCCCCAGTTACCGTGGAAAGCTTATGAATAGAGTTCCTTGACCGTCGAGTTTGAACCGCTTGATGGAATATAGTGGTGTAACGGCCCCCATGATTGAGCCATTTAATGTGATATTTCTGGTGGAAGAACTTCTCCTCTGTGGCTGCATAGTGATTCCATTGTACCGATTCAAAATGTTATGCCTGCACAGTTTCAGGACACGGGTAATGGAGGACTTCTTCCTGGCGTGCACACAGCATTTCAAAAGAAATCTTAGTGTGTCTAGTGATGTCTCCGTATTTTCTTTATTAAGAGCTTGTAGCCAGGGTTTGAGCAACTTCAATTTTTGATGAAAGCGCGAGAATGCTGTCTGTGAATGAAATAATGGAGCAGTTTGAGACCAAATCTCTTCCACGATACCCAGGAAATGTGGATGATCAGCTAAAAAATGAAGAACTGAAAGTGGTTTCTTTTCCTTTTCGTTTCCTCGGTAAGATTTCACTTGGCAATCGAGCATGATCAGATATGCCATTAGCTTCAAAACCTGCAGAGGAATGGGGAAATATATAGTGCCATATATTATTTACGAGTGCTCAGTCAAGTTTTTTTCCCTATAAGACCTGTCTCCTGATAGCTCCACCATGTTACCTACGGTCCTGTGAAACTCAAATCTGTAAGGTTACACTCCATAATCAAATCCTAAAAGTCCTTCATGCCATTCTGGTCCCCAAGCCTATCTGTCATATGCAAGATTTTTGTGGATGCAAAAACAACATTGAAGTCTTCTAAGAGAATCCAAGGTAGAGCAGCCGTATTGAACAAACTTATTTGCTGCCTAATTTCATTCCACAACGATAGGCGGTAACTGCATAAATTTGACGCATATATACAAGAGCAGATAAAATCCTCTCCATGTTTTGTAGAGATACCAACTGTTATCATCCGCGGACTCTTAAACAAAGTCTCAACTTTAACTTCTTTAGACCAAACCACACACACACGGCCCAAACGGCTGTAGTCGTAATTTGTTTCAGATTCCCATCCTGGGAACACATCTTCTTTTATTCCTTTCTTGTTTCTAAGAGACATCCAAAACCAGGTTTGCACTTTGGATCCATGAATGAACTTGATTATATTTGTGCATATTGTTAAATCCACACAAAAAAAAAGACGTCATGATCCTCCGCAAGGAAGACTTTTAGTGTGTTGTTTTGACGGGAAACTAACTGTTCTTGTTGGGTTCCAATTAGATTTTCTGAGTTTTTTCTTCTTGAATTGGCTCACAGCATTTTTGATCGGCGGAATGACAGAGTCCTCCTCAGAACTGGATGTTTCACCATCCTCTCTGTCTTTTTTTGCCCAAAGATTTTGTGATCTCCCATCCTCTAGCTCATCCTTGCGATTGTCTTGAAGAACATTAAAATATGAAAGAGACAATGTGCCATCGGGCCTCTCCTGGTGAGAGGCTCTCCGATCTCTCCCTTACTTGCCCGGCGAGTTTCTACTCTGCTTGGAGACTGTGGTCCAGTGTTCCTCCTTGTCATGAAGGGACTGATTAGCGAATCCCTGTATTTCAGCCACTATGAATTGCTCTGTACTGACTACACCTATTTGATCCTTCACAATCGGGGAATCTGACTTTTTGTCTCCGTAACTGTAGCTGCTCCTATTTTCATACATGCACATTCAGCTTCTTTTTGTCTCCAAGTATTGCACAAACTGCATATCAGGGGTATAATAGATAATAATGTAATTAATTTTCTTAACATAATTTGACTAAAAAGACATAAAAGACTAAAATTGATTTTATGGCTAGTAATAGATATGTATTCTTTGAAAACAGATTGAAAAAACAAAAATTTGAGTTGGAATAGAGGCCGATATTGTTGTCTCCTATTTTTGGAGAATGATCATCCAATAAATAAAGTGACAAGATCTGTTATCGAAAGACTCTTAGGACAAAGAAAAATCGAAAGCAATTGTGTCTCAGATCTGAACAGATCTGAACTAAAAGACCCCTGAGATAGTTCTCACTTGGAGATCAGCTAGAATAAATATTTATGCTGCCATATCTACCATCGTATGGAAGTTGAAAAAGACAATCATTTCTTCCATTAGAAGATGTGATGAGTTCTACTAATTTTGCCGGTCAGAATT
>OVBB01002815.1:0-10706 GCA_900406415.1 Isatis lusitanica
CCTCTCCCACATATATTTCCATATATACCAGGAATCGGGATGTTACAAAAAAACACACACAATTAAGAGAAGCTTTTATAGAGAAATAAAATATTAAGTATGGCCTTAATATTATATTTAATAGATATGAAGTTGGGACGGTTATTGGATAAACTATGGTTTTTTTTTTTAATTGTATAAAATGAGAAAATGGTGCAAAATTAAATAATTTAAGATCGATTGAAAGAATGGATGCTGCACATACATGCACTGATTTGTTTAAGTATCAATTTTATGTTAAATTAGTGATGTCAATTGCCTCTAGTAGTGTATATATTAATTTTGCTTGGTAATTTGTTTCTTCTTGTTGTACAGATGATTGTTGGTCTTGGGCTTTCTACAGATGTCAACGATATTTCACTACGATTAAAGGCTATAAGGGTCTAAACGCTTGAACTACACCACTTTCTAAATTGTTTTCCAAAAAGGTACCTTGACGTTGATGGTGCAATTGATAACATCGAATCTGCGAAGTCTTATTTCATTGATAACAATCATTGTCTACAGGCGTCGGTTAGAAAATTATATTGATCCAAATTTTGAAATTTTAATAGACAAGTTGTTAATCGAAGGCCCAACGGTTGTGTCATTTGATGCATTCACAAGCTACCAATCCTCCTACTTTTGAACAGTAAGTAGGTTTTATGATACTATTAACTATTTCAAAACTTTTTTAGTGTTTAACTAATATTTAATTAAAATATTTAAATATTTTTCAGGGGATATACATTTCTAATGTCATGGAGTATCAAACAACTGCTTATGAGATATATCCAAGACATACTGCTGTTATTACAGGATTCAGTGAAACAAATGTCAATGGAGAGTTCATAGAATTTTTGGAAATACAAGATTCCCAAGGGTTTGATTATTTGGATCGTGGGATGGGTCTAATAAGAGAAGCGGTTGAGTTTAAAGTAATTTATATTTTTTTCAAAATACTTAATTAATTTTAACTAGATTAAAATTTTTACATATTTATTCAATTTTTTGTGTGTTTTTTAGCTCTCATCACCGCAACAAAAGGATCACAAGCAAGCATAGTCTAATCTGCCATCTATCAATATGCCTTTCAGTTAGATTATGATTTTAATGATTCCTCGTGTGTTCGTTCTCTCTTTTCCCATTTTCTTTTAGACTAGTTACAATCTCACTGTATCACGTACACTAAGTTCATTGTATACTTAACCCCATAAAACTACGTTTACGATAATATGAACCGTCCCATTACGTTGAGTAAGCTTGGCGCATGAAGGGAAGCGAGAGAGAGATGGTTTTGTTTGGGATTCAAAGGAGATAGTCGAATTAACTGGGCGAGTCCGTAGAAAAATTGGCTAGAAACACTGTATGCCATAGCGAACCACCCTTGCTTTCCCATTCATTTACCGGATTGCCATCATGTCTTTATAAAACCCAACAGCATGCACTCATGCTGGAAATATACTACTTTCTTATTTGTTCTTGAGAATACCTCGCTCAAACCTAATACCCTCCCCTCTCGACCATTTACTTACTTACAAACAATGTGTATGCCGTTTATATACGTCTTAGTTCTTTTGATTTGCAAAATCTCTAAAATGCTACTGAACTATACTGAACTATTTCTCTGTCTAACTTTCATTATTTTGATAAAGGTTATGACTAAATTATTTTGCGACTATTTCTGTTGTTTTTCCCAATTATGTGTATGCGTTTTATGTCTTTTATCTAAAAACTTGATTTAGTTTAATTTAATGTGGAAATTATTGCATATATTTAGCCAGAATAATAATATGTGGAAAAATGGTATATTATAGAAAAATTATGAAACTGAGATCCTCTGTATAATATCTCAGACTCCTTCTAAAAGTCTCCGAGAAAAACTACGACAAGTAGTAGACTTCTCACATAAAAAACTTCGTGATTTGCACAAATCACATCTTTAACAAACACAATCCTTTGTCCGCTGATGGCCACAGCGAGCAACACCTCTTACCTTCTCTCGCGGATCAACCCTTTGGTTATGTACAAAGCAGACAAAAGGTTCAACTACATCCAACAATGGATAATTAACAGCGTGTAATATAAGAAAATGGCATGTATATCCACGGTTAATACATGAACAGTATATATCAGATGGTATTTGTATTGGTTTATCTAAGAGAGTGACCCGCAAGTCTAAACACTCGAAGTAAACCTTGAAACCGGGCAAAAAAACCCGCGGTACGCTGCTCTACGACATCTAGGGAACATAGTGCTACCCTAACCAGTTAGGGCGAGATTATAAACATGTTTCAAACAGTGATAAATACGGTAACCGTAAGATGAGACTATCGCAAAGCCTAAAACCGGAAAAATCCATTAAGTTTATCTAAAGAGAGGGACCCATAAGTTGAAAAGACACCACAGGTCTTCAAACTCGAAGTAAACTCTGAAATCCGGTAAACACCCCGCAGTACGCTGGTCTGCGACATCTTCGACACATGATATTATCAATCAACATATGTTTCGTAAAAATCTGAAGATGGAATCGCAAAACAAATTGCGACTCCTAAGCAAACATCGACAAAAACACCCCTGTCACGAACACTAAGCGATGACAACACAATTAAAGCAAATCCAACAACGGAAACAGCAACCATGTATAAAACATTCGAGCAAAGCCTAACTAAAGGGTTCGAATATAAAGGCCACATAAGGGCCATACAAAGCATAAAGGCCACAGAACGGTTGTACATAACGTAAGGGTCGCAAACAAAACCCAATAAAACATGCAGCAATAAAGGAGAAAGCTAAGTAGCGGTTTTGGAAACCTTCGCGCCAGCTAAGCCCTCCAAACTCACATTTGTGCCTGTGAATTCTGTAACACCGGCTTATCGAATAATCTGTCTGTATCGACAAAGCTCTGCTTCTGATCATCCAGCCTCTTCTTCTCTTCCAACAAGGACGACGGATCCTTTCCTAGCAAAAGGTTAAGGAGCTCCAAGTTGCCCTCGACTTGGGCATGATCAGACTCCGCTTCCTTAGCCATGGCTAACTTCGAGGCCCATTCTCGAGCAATCTCATAGAAAGGATGGAGCTTCTCTTGAGGAAGCTTCTTACCAAGTCTGCACGCAGTCCTAGACTTGGATTCACGCAACTCTTTTTCCTTTGAAGCAAGAGCAGCCCTCTCCTCTGAATGCTTGGTCACAGCCTCTTTCATACGAACAGACATCTTAGTCGCTCTCTCTCCTTGGTCATTGTACTCGGCAGCGTCTTTCTTAAGAGTCCGAACCATCACCAAGGTCTCAACCTTGGAATCCTAGAGCTTCCTCCGCAGCTTCCTCTCCGAAGGATCCGCTTCCTTGAGACAATGCTTGAGATCGCGAGTGGCTGTCTCATACTTTCTCATGCACTTGTTCATTGCTACGCAAAGCTACAAAATGCGGAGGAAGATCAGAAAAAAGGATCTAACTTAAGAAAAAAGAAAAACACAAAACGTGGAAAGTACCCTCATCCCGAACTGAGAAAGGTCGGAGTACGCGTCAGGATCATCCATGGACTCCACAGGAGGAATAACACCTGCGGGGTCCTTAATCATGGAAAAGGGTAGTCGAAACCTTACCATCCTAATACAGCGTCTTCGAGCAAGGAAAGGTGAAGGTCTCGCCAACTGCATGCCCCGCGGTTGGAGGAGACCTCGGTTTACTCTGCTCAGCCATCTTACGCTTCTTACTCCCATCGATTAAGACAGTTCGATCTAATTTTTCTGAAGATTTGAGGCGCGGTGAAGAGCGGTGAAGTGCGTCTTTGATGGTTACCGGGGGGCGTAAGGTTAGCTCCTCTCGATATTTGGAATTGTACCAGAGGGATTTCTTCAATACATCTATTGTGGCGCTGTCGCTTAAGCCGTCAATTTTCGATACTATCATTTTGAACTTCTCGACGAAATCGCGGAGGCTTTCGTTCGGTCCTTGGGTTAATGAGTAAAGATCTGCGTCGGACGTCGAGCGGCTTATGAACAGCGAGTAATGCTTTAAAAATGTCGAGGACAGCTGGTCAAAGTTGTCGATCGAGTCTCTTTCCAATCGCTAAAACTCCATCAAGGCTGCTCCCTTTAGGTGTTCGACGAAAAGAAGGCAGAATCCTGCGTCTCTTTCTTCACTCCTGAATTGGGGTCTGCGCATGGCAATTCGGAAGGCTGTCATGTGGTCCTTTGGGTCTGTCGTTCCGTCGTAGAAGGGGATTCGGATCTTCCATGGATCAGAAGGCTTCACGTTGGTGATCTTTGCTGTAAACGGAACCTTCTGGGTTTCTTCCAAGACTCGATCTATCTCCGGTGCTGCACTGATAGCTTTGTGGACTTGCGACTTGACTTCCTTCATTTGGTTCGTCGTGAAGTCCAGTTGGGTTCGGAACTCGTCCATTTTGCTATTCTAGCTAGTGGTCTGAGCTGTTTGGCCTGACCGTCCCACCTTTCCCCGCTCTTCGGCTTGCGTTTGTTGCTCCACCCAGAACAGGTTTTCTTCTTTCTCGGTGAGGTCTCTTTCGTTATCGGTCTCGTCTTCGTCTCGGTGGCGCCTTGCTTTCTTCGGGAGGAAAGTGGCGCCTTGTTGAAGAGAATGCAGCGTCTTCAGTCTTTGATTGGCTTCTTGGTCCTTCAATCTCCGAGGAATGGGTTTTAACTCCAACAGGGTACAGAGACGGATTTCTGTATTAGCTACACCTTGTGTGATCTGCTAATCGATCAACGGAATCCTTATTATCCTGTTGTGAAAATATTGGTGTCTAGAGAAGAAAAAGCGATGATCATTTCCTTTGATCTTAAAAGCTCATTTCAAACAATATACTATATTCTTTCGCAAAAGTTTCTCTTGAACGTCATCTAAAAGTGCTAATTAGTCATCAAGCTTTTGAACAAAGAATCTCCAACGTTTTTAATATTTTTTGTATTAATCGACATTTTTTCATCATCGGACTCAACGGAATATGACTTATACTATAGGCCGTATCAAGACCATTGATAGTGCAACGTCTTAAAACAATTTTGAAACCAAAAAAAAAAAAGAATTAAAAGTGATCTTTTGCTGTATATGTATTAGGCGTCTAGCCATGCATTAAAAGTTTAAAAGTAAACGAACCGAATAAGCCATTAAAAGTTTAAAAGTAAACGAACCGAATAAGCCGCAACCAAAAATAAACAATGTAACAATTCCATTATAAACATGAAATAACAAAAGATAACAAAACATTAATTCACATAGTCACATGTATAACCTTGTAATAGGTGAATATTACATTTTATTTAAAAAATTCATTACTGTATTTCTCTTTAGGTTATAGTTTTTCTTTGGACTAAATGAACAATTATTTTTGTATGGCATGACTCTTGGATTTCCGTCCCTCACCCAGGATTAGCAACCTGAAACTATAATATTTTTCCTGATTTAAGGGTAGATGATTTGATTGATTAATCGACCCGGTTGTGGAATCTGCCTCTGATTGACGTATTCATCTCTTCACAAGATACAGCCATTATTCGTTAGTTACTACTTAGTCGGACTCTGAAGCCAGATACTTGTGGGTGGCATTTTTTAAAACCTGGAAAATATACGGTAAAATCAGGCTATTCGATTGAGAGGCTATTTACAGATGGGGGAGCCGCTCAGATTCAGTATGGACCTAATGTCAAACAACTTTTAGCCCAAGTTTGGCGGTTGAAATGTCCTCCCAAAGTACGATATTTTTATGTGGCATGTTTTATATGGCTGTGTATCTGTTACTAAACGGTCCAGGGGGATTTCTTGTGATACTCGACGTATGAGATGCAGCGAGGATGAGGAATCTATCAATCATGTGCTTTTTGAGTCCCCACTGGCTGTCCATGTATAGGCTCTCTCTAAGGTGCCGACAAATCATGTTTCATTCCCGGTTCAGTCGTTGTTTGTGAATATGGATTTCTTATTCTCTAGGTTACCATATGAAGTTACATATACCTACTTTCCAAGGATTATTTGGTATCTCGGGAAGGGCAGAAATGAATTTATTTTCAACAATAAGGATTTTCACTGCTTCATGTGGAATTTGACGCTTTAATTTGAGTTATGGAGTGCATGGTTTCCATCCAATATTCCCCAGTTGTTTGTGGGACCGATTGTTTAGACCTAGTTAAGATAGTATATGTAATAGTCGAAACTAACACAATCAAAACTTATAATTTGTAGGGGTTCGAAAATCCTATTTTATGAGAACTCAAGTAGCGAAATTCAAAGATGATTTTATTAAGTGAATATTTGTCGAAGTAGAAGAAAACTTACAAATGCTTAGCGTCTTATAATGCAAAATCTTTTATACCCGAGATTGGATGATTTCAACTAAGTACATGCATGCCTATATATACTGGGCGACCTAAGGCGCTGAAAACATTTATGGGCGATGTGGGACTTTGTTCCCTTCTTCAGTCGCCGACTTTAGTTGATTTGGGCTCGATCTGCAGCCCAATTCTTCAATCGATCCGCCCAGTCCATTCCTGATCCAATTTGCCTTTGGTTCGATTCGTTCCACTTCAATCTCGGTTTTCCGCCGCGATTTAGTGTCTTTCTCCCATTTTGGTCGGTATATAAACAGTCTTTCGAACCAAGCGGTCCCGAGTTAAACCTTTAATCCACCGTTAAGCATTAAAATAGACTTCTTGTTTTAAACTTAGTCTGCCCGTTTCTCTTAAAAACTCAACCTGCCCAATTCTTTAGCAAACTCAACCCGCCTAATTCTTTTACAAGCTCAACCCGCCCAATTCTCTTGTCGAGCTCAACCCACCCAATTCTTTTATGAACTCAACCCACCCAATTCATTAGCAAACTCAACCCGCCCAATTCTTTTTCAAGCTCAACCCGCCCAATTCTCTTGTGGAGCTCAACCTGCCAATTCTCTTGTCGAGAAGCAAGTGGCGGTTTAGTCATGGACCAAAGAATGTGGCAGTTTCGCCATGAAGCAGAGAATGTGGCAGTTTGGCCATGGACCAAAGAATGTGGCGGTTTGGCCATGAAGAAGAGAATGTGGCGGTTTTGCCATAGATCAAAGAATGTGGTGGTTTGGCTATGAAGCAGAGAATGTGGCGGTTTGGCCATGGACCAAAGAATTTGGCGGTTTGGCAATGAAGAAGAGAATGTGGTGGTTTGGCAATGGACTAAAGAATGTGGCGGTTTGGCCATGGACCAAAGAATGTGGCGGTTTGGCCATTGACCAAAGAATGTGGCGGTTTAGCCATGAACCAAAGAATGTGGCGGTTTGGCCATGGACCAAAGAATATGGCGGTTTGGCCAAGAAGCAGAGAATGTGGCGGCTTGGCCATGAAGCAGAGAATGTGGCGGCTGGGCCATGCTAGGAGAAACGGGAGCTTGGCGTTGCTAGGAGAAATGGGTGGCCTGGCCTTGCTTAAGAGAAACGGGCGGCTTGGCCCAAAGAAAGAAACTGGCGCCTTGGCCTTGAGACAAAGAGAAACTGGCGCATTGGCCTTAAGGCAAGTAGAAACTGGTGCCTTGAAAGAGAGAAAGTGGCGGTCTGAGCCTTCGGAAGTAGATTTATGTCCTTTGTGTGAGTTCTCAGCTAGCTCGTTCATCTTTAGAGTGAATTCGCTAGCTGGCCCGATATTCGGATAAGTCTTCTTGTATGAACGTTTGGCTTCTTGGCTCAACAATCTGTAAGGAATGGGTTTTAACCCCAACAGTATTGGAACCAGCTGAGTGGCAAGCTTTTTCAACTCATCTTGAGGAATTCAAATTTTGGAAGGAGCGTTTGGAGTATTTCCAAATTCAGCTTATCCCACGGACGAAGAATGAACATGCAGATAAACTACCAAGGAGTGAAAAGAGACATACTTCTGAATTGGTTTATATCAGTTCCACACCTCCAAGCTAGATTGCAATGGATTCAGAATAGTTTAATTATGAGGTACCCGATGTCAAAAAAAAAAATCAACAATTACTAAAAAGTTACAGCTCCCAACTAAAAAGTACTAAAATTTTACTTAACCACGTTACGATTTGTAATCTTTACAAACTATATATAGTCTTATTGTAGATATGTAGTGACCAGAAAAAAATTGATCCTAACTGCTGAAGAACTAGAAAAACAGTCTGTTCTAGAAGATTTGGAAGCTGAAATAGTGAGCCTTAAGAAATGAAATTTACCTGTATGTACGTAATTCTTCTTACACATCCTTTAAATGAGATAAAATTTTCTCTTTCTCAGATGTCGAAGAAGAAGAAAAAAAACTTACTGGTGTCGAAATCTTCTTTAGAGGCTAGATATGTTTTGGAGGTTCTGATTTCATAACTCATCGTGCAGGTAAGTCTTTGTTTTTTTTTAACTCTTTGAATCTATCTCTCATAAATTTAACTGAAACCAAAAGAATATAAATATGTGTATTGCAAGTTGTATGATAGACTTGATTCCAAAGAAAGAGAGGGATACACTTCATTAAAATATAGAAGATGTTTTCAGTAAAACCTAACCTGCTAAAGAATGTTGGTTGGTCCTCACTGACGAGAATGAGTATAATAGTCTCTCCCTACAAACTCACCATCCTTAACTGTCTTGCATTATCAGCATAACTTGAGAAGCAAACATTTGAGAAATCCCTAACCTGCTCGAGTGTTGACTGGTCAACGAGGGCTCTTGTTTTTTTTTTCAGTATCTGATACTTGCACTTTTGGTTCAGGCTAAAAAAACAGTAAATAGTGGCTCTGTCGCTGATCACTTTCTACAAGTATGCATCTAACCAAAATTCTTATGGTTCTAACATTTGAGTTTGCTTTCAAGAGTAATATCTTCATCTTCCAACAATCCGTGCAAGAGAGCTGTCCTTAATATATACTACTGTGATTGGGACAGTAGACCTATATGTTCTTGTAAATATAGGAAATATGTGACCATCCTTGGAACTAACCATGTATGTTACCTGTTTGAGTTTTTGAAATTTACTGATGATCATCTTGCTTGGAACTAGTCATGTGGGAGGCTGTCTTAGCTTTCCGTGACCACCTTCTCTAAAATCCCCGTCTCCACATGCTGCTATTAAGAAGAAGAAAAAAATGGAAAGAGTTATTCTTCTCATGGAGATATGATAGGTGGATTAAGCAAACTGTTCACACATTATACTTAAGTGAGATTAATGAACTTACAAGCCACGAAAGGCTATCTTCTTGTAGTCAACCATGATTAGAAAGTCTTTGTATGGAAACACTACGTTCGAGCCAGTCCACAGGACCCTAAAACCAAAGGTTATCTCGTACAAACACAAAACTCTACAGTTACTATTATGATTAGACCAAGAGGCACCATTATAATATTTGAGAATGTTTGGAGGCAAGTCTCAACTTTTGTGTAATTCGGTGGTTTGTTACTACAATAAAGAAAAGGTAGTTTAGATTCAAAATAAAACAGAGTTGTTAATAAATCCGGATGGAGGTTTTATAAAAGAGTTACATATATGATAACCAATGTTCAAGATTGTGCTAGGCGTGATGCGTATGGTTGGCTCATGTCTAACGAGTTAATAGAAAATCGGAGATTACTAAGGGAGCATCGGGAATTAGTTTATGATTTTTTATTTATTTATATTGTTTATATATGTGAGAGCCGAAACTATAACTGTCAAAACTTATATTTTATGGGGATCCAAAAATTCTATTTTAAAGAACTAAAAGACCGAAAATGCAAAAAGATGATTTTATTAGATAATATTTCGGAGTACAAGAATAATAGCAAAAGCTTAAATAAGTCTTATAATGCTAAAGCTCTTAATACTCGGATTTAGGATCATTTAAACCTAGTACAAGCATCTGTATTTATACTAAGAGACCTAAGAGGCTTAGACTCCTTCTAGGCGATGTGGGACAAAGTTCATTCCTTCCAGCCGCCGACTTAGTCTTTTGGGCCCGTTTCCTGGTCCGAAACCTTCAGCAATCCGTCACATAATTCGATCATGGCCTGGCCCAACTTTTATGAACAGTACCCGGCGAACAGTAACCGTGAATAGTAACTGATGAATAGTAATCCGTGAATAGTAACTGATGAATAGTAATCTGTGAATAGTAATCGATGAATAGTAAACCGGACAAAAACAATGTATAATATAAACAAAATACCATTGTTAGAAGAAACACCCCAGTCAGTCAACAGACAAAGGACACATGCGTCTCTACTATAGTTCCAGCAATGATCATGTAACTCAATGGCTAGTTTACCAAATGTAATTTGGAAGATTAGTTTTAGTCTAACAAATGCTATAAAAAATGCGACATTAGTAATCCATCTAATGTCAACAACATTCCTTGATACAAACATCATCATTAAAATCTATTACCTTGAATCTCTCAAGCTAAAATGAATACAACTGTGTTGTCTCGCAGTGCTCCCATTGTAAGATATATCTTGGGAAATATGAAGATAACCAACAAAATCAATATATCCAATCAAATCTACATGAAAAGAAATTGAAGATAAATTTAGATAAATACATAAAATTGAGATTGAATAAGATGATGAAAACAGTTTTAATGTTTATGGAAATCATGAGGGATCGGACATACCAATGTGAGAAATTTGATTTACTCTTCCTTCAAAGATCTCTGAGAAATCCGTCAACTTAATTAAACCAGAATAAACTGGAGGGTTCATCCTGTTTATTTTAGTGTTCTCGATAAAGG
>OVBB01002818.1:0-10700 GCA_900406415.1 Isatis lusitanica
TGAGAAGGACCTCGACGGCACTGGACCTGGTCAGGTCTGTTTCTCTTTCATCTGCTTTGGTCATTTTTAAGTTCTTGTCTGATTCAAGATAATCCTGTTTTGTCCCTTGAATCAATTGTATTAGTTGTTGTGAGGTCTTTAGGTGCTTCAAATAGTGAGAATTAGTTGCTTGTTTGATAGTACTGACCTTTTCGTTTGTCGGCATGTGTTTTGTTGCTTTTGTTTTTGTGAACAGAATCCGTATGTTTTGTGTCGCTTGTTTCACAAGCCTAATGATAGCTGTGACGTTGCAAACTGTGACGAAGTAGAGAATGTCAATCTCACTCCCACTACAACTAGATGCTCTCGTGATGACACATCTTCTGAAATGGTCCAAGAAACAGCTACGTCTCATGTTCATGCTCAAAATAGATCAGATGATACTGAGAGGTGTCCAAGCGACAAGGGTAGTGATGTGAAGTCTGATGGTCAACTGGTTAAAACAGAGAAATCTGTCGGTCACGCTGAAACTTCTCGCGCCAAAGACCGTGTTTTAGGGAAAAGCCTAGTAGAGGTAAAACGTATTTTTGATTTCTCTGTTTGCACTAAGTATAGCATTCTGTAACACAATTTACGAACCATGTCCTGTCCTAAACCAGCTTGTGCTTTCTTTGTTTGTGCTCTAGGAAAATCCACTCCCAAGGGACTTTTCAACTCTCTACGGACACACCTATACTCAAATAAGTGACCAAGCTTATTATCCGACGCAGTCAAGCATCGGTTTTGCTGCATCCCACATGGATTCAATGTATTCCAGCGACTTCGGAAACTGTGACTATGGCCTACATTTTCAGGATGGTGCAGCCATACAAGACGAATCCTTAACAGTTGTCCTTGACGAAGTATTCCATAACCATAACCAAGCCTCTAATGAAGGGAAAGACTTTACGCTTCCGAACACGATGCATTGGTCTTCAGAGTATCCGTTTCCCAAAGACACCGTTGGTTTCGTTAATGGGGAAGCCGGAGCTGCTTGCCCACAGGTAATCAGAATCTTTAAGGTGATGAATCATCACTTGCTCTTGGAACTGACCGTAATGTTTCTTCATGTACTGCAGTTTGTTCCTGACACTGGAGGTTCCAGGTTAATCAGTAATCACTACGTTGATAACAAGGAGGCGGTAGAGATACAGTCTTCATCCGGGTCCTCTAGGACCTTGACGCCACTTCATAGCAACGTTTTAGGACAGTATGGTTCAGCGTCTTACGCAACTATGGATCCGTTTAACTCTAATGTCAATCATCGCGAGCAATCTTCCTTTGAGCAAAGCCCTGTTGACCGTAACATAAGCCCCAGTGACATCTCCGGTTTCAAGGCTAGGTCTGTGGATAATCAGACGGATCTGGACTTTGTTGTGAACCAAGGCACAGCTCCTAGAAGAATACGGCTGCAGATCGAGCAGCCGCTCACGCCAGATAACAACGAGAAAGAGAGAGATCTAGATGAATATGAAGAAGATGAAGTACAGTCTGCCATGTCCAAGGTAGGACTCACTCGTCTAGCAAATAGATTGAGATAGACTTTTCCTTCTCAACTAACCATTTTGTTGAAATGTGCAGGTCGTGGAGGAGGACAAGAGTAGAGTACAAGGGCATGAAAGTCTGTCGGAATCAGATAGTTTAAGGACGCAGGGAACGGCTCATAGGAGAATCCGCCTGCAGACAAGACTGAGGAAACTTCCCAAAACCGTAAGGGACTCAGACCGCAGTGAAAAAGAAGCAAGCAATAGCAAGGTAATAAGGTTCTTTTTGAATTATCAAACATAATCTCTGAAAGCAAAAACATCTTATATTGACATGAATCATGAATGAAAGAGGAAATGTCACTAACAAGCTGATTGAAACAATGGGAGGTGCAGGAAAAGAAAGATGTATCATCTTCATCGTCATCATCATCATGGCAGAAACAGAAGAAGCTAATGAGGAGCTTGGTGCAGTGTAGCAGTATGGTGATAATAATGGCGGTGATAGTTGTTTTAGTAGGGATATGGAGAGAGTCAAGAGATGCCAAATGTAGCTTCTTGTTTCACCAATTGGATTCCTTCAAAGGCATGTTTACTTGATGATATATAGCGCCATTCTCCACGTTTTTTGTTTGTTTGTATAATGATGTTTTAGTCTGTTTTTCCTTCTTCTTTTTTTTTTATGTATTGTTCAGTGATAAAGCCAAATTTTCTAGAATCATTAACAAAGTAGTTTCTTTTTTTTTTTTTCTTTTTTTTTGCAGTTTAAACTACTTCTACTTGTGTCTCTGACAGTAGCTTATACATAGGATCATTGTATTATTATTCTATTTTGCATTTCGTATTAATTTGGTAACAATATCGATCATGTTCCAATGGATGCAGAGAAAATCAATACATGACTCAAAAAAATAGAGAGAAGCAACTTGAAGAGCATCAGCGTTACGTTTACAATACTATCTAAGAAGAGGAAGCGTTGGACTGTTGTGAAGACAATGTTGGTAAAGTATTAATTTGGTAATACAATACGTGTCTCATTCAAGACAAATGTTGGTAACGTAAAAAAAAAAACTTAATCCTGGTTTGACCATAACTCAAAGAGTCGTTTAAAAACAATTAATGCAGCAGAACAAGTCACGAGAAGCTATGGCTTATTTAAAAACTCCTCGCCTCTTTTAATCGTATGTGTCTCTCATCTAAGGGTAATGATTTTTGCTTCACAGTAGTTTGCCTGTTAGTCAAGATTGTTTTTTTTTTAATTGTTTCGTGTTTGTATTCTAATGTAGTTTTTGATAAAGTTGATAATAAAAAGAAGGTTTCTGGGTGATTGAAAACTTCAACATCACGCAATCTGAAAAAAAATATTGTGGTTCATTCATCATCTGTGGATGCAAATGGTAAGGGAATTTCAAGTAATCAACGTTGTCTCCTTTGGGATTAACAGCAAGATACCTGCAGGAAAGGCTCTTTCCATTTACAGCTACCGATGATGAACTGATTAGAAAAGAGGTTTTTTTTCATTGCTGAATGTTGAAGTTTTTAATCACCCAAGAGACCTTTTTATGATCATCTTTATCTCTATCTTATACATCCACTCTCTCTTGCAGCGAGTATGAAACCTGATATTCTTCTATTTAGACCAACATTTGTGTGAATCAAATCGTTCAATAGCTGAAAGAATTAACCCTGATGTATTCTTTGTTACCACGGATCAACATTATAATATTTTCTTTAGTCTTTTTTTATGGGAAAGTACATATTGAAGAAGCAAGAAAGTACTTAACGTTTCATGTCTCAAAGCTTACAGGTCACAAACTCGAAACGTATGGAACAACATCCTCAGTTTCATCTTCTATGATTTAACGTTTCATGTTCACACAGATGGTATGGTTCAGGTTCTATGGTTCAGGACCATAGAGATAAATTTTTATTGTTGATTCGGTTTTGTTATATTGTTATATCCCAACAAAAATCTGAGTCTGAGCGTTGTGATTCTCGTTTCTTTTCCAAAATATGCATCTACAATCTCTAAAACAAGCTTTTCCAAATTTTCCTTTTCACATGTCTGCCACATTGTTCTCAAGCTTTGAGTTCTTATCTTGTTTTGAAATGAAAGCAGATGTGTCTACAAGTCCACCATATTCACCTCAAAGCCAATTAATCTTTTTCCTTTGTAAACTCTCCAAATAGAAGAATCTTTACCGAAGTATGAATCACTACTGTCAGCACAAAGCCACGCGACTCAATGCATCAGCAACATGAATAAGAGAAACGAACGTGTGTAAATTATTGCATGAGTAAAACTCAAAACGCATGACGAGCTGTTATTGGACTTTCAAAATGCTTGAAGACATTATAATCAATAAACAGAACTAATTTCTTGGAAAATATATAATGTATCAAAATGCTTTTATTTTAGATACTTTGATTAATATAAAAGAATGGAGACTAACATGAAACATTCTCGCAAAAATATAATTACTCGTTAGAAATCAACTAGACAGTACAATTAATCTAAGAAACATAAAAGAAAGAAAAATACTTTGAAATATCTAGAAATCTTAATTCCAGTTAAAATAAATGCACATGATAACCAACGTGTGGTGGTCCAGTGGTAAAAAGGAAGTGTTAGTAACCTTCCGCCACTCGGGTTCAATCCACGTTGGCCACCAGGGATTTAACATGGCTCCTGAGTTTCAGTATTAGTCGGATTTCTGTTCGGATCGGTTCCTCGGAATCCAGATACAACTGGACAAGTTTCGGTCCATCGGATCGAGCCCCAATATTGATCGGTGACCGTTCGGATCGGTTTCTCAGAATCCGGATACCTGATAACCGAAAAAAAAAAATGCACATGATCAAAATACACATTTATTAATTATTATGATAATAAAAATGTCAGTTACGCATCACATTTCACACAAAACCACCGTTACACAGATTCTGACACCGTCCTCGCTTTCGAACTTAAGAATCTCCGTTAAAGCAAAATGTAGCGGGCCCATTAAACTGAAACGCTCCACACCATTTTAAAACTCCTCTACAGATTAATCAATCAGTATCTATATCTTCATAAAATCAAATCTAAAAACCATTTTAGGATTTATTGTTGTAATAATCAAATCATTTAGGTTATTTTAATTGTCGTTACATTTAAGGGACGTAGCTATTAAATGACATAGGAAACAAGATAAACATCGAACGGATAAACATCATCCGGTTTCGGAGTGGGTCCCGGATTATAAAGAAGTGGCCAGGTGATCCAATACAATGTGCGTTTTTTTTCCTCCACCTCAACGCTTGTCTGCTTTTTCAATATTTAAATTAGGCGAATTTTGTCACAACTCGCATTTATTTGCTGTGTTTAGGACAAAAACAATACTCCATTGTATGGGTTCTTATTAATAAACTATCCTAAAAGAATATCTTAAAATATAAATTAATAAAAACATATAAATAATTATAGTTTATATCACCGTGTTAATTTAATAATTATTTTAGTTTTAGTTTTTGGAATATGGTAATTTAGAATTGGCTAAATAATCGATATATAAATATGTATTTTATCTGTTTTTACGTTTATTATTAAGTAAAAGTTAATTAATACTTTCTCTTTTTTACTTGTCATTTTAACCATATGCTGCAGATTAAGAAATATTAATTATCTTAGTTTTTCAATACAAAATATCATTAATTATCTGCTTAAACACAATTCAACCAATAATAAAACAATTTGTAAAATAAAAATAATTATAGAAAATAAAAAATCAATAAATTTTACATTGAAAACTTAAAACGACAACTAATTTAAAACGAAAAAAATTTCTAAAACGATAACTAATTCAATACAGAAAAAATAGTACTTATTAAGTCATTAAAAGAACTTCCACATGTGATTAGTCAAATATTGAAAATCTTAATTTCCTTTTTAGTGATATAATTAATATAAAAAAAAGTAGAAAACCAAGAGCGGATATGGTTGAAGACACCCCTAGATTTTACATCCCTTCTTCCGACTATATAATAAACTAAACACAATTGTGTAAATAACAAAGACAAACACACAGAAAACTAAAAAAGAAGAAAAAAGAAGATTCTATTGAGAGAATAAAATAAACAAGAATGTTGCTGGTGACGGTATTGGCCGAGATGTTGAAGGACTACACGGTGGTGCTCGCCGGAGTTTTGGAGCATCTCTTCTCTCAGGCGCCTTTTCCGAGGAGAATCCGACTTCATATTTTATACTCTCTTCCTTATCATCGTTCCGATTCCTCTCACCCTCTTCTCCTCCCTTCTCCTCCTCCTTACACTCGTACTTTATAACTCAAGAATCTTTCATGTTCTGTTTTCTTTCCTGACTTTGTGATTTTTTCTTTGAGTTGAGATGTGTTTGTAATATCGAGAGCCTTTGTTTGTAAATATGATCTTGTCAATTAATGCATCCCTTTGTTGAAAAAGACCAAGCAAACAAGTTACATGAGCTTTGCTGGAATCTCCTTTTTGTGACTTGTTTTCTTGAATTTGTCTGTTTAAGAACAATTGAAAGCTAATATGAGAAGAAGACTCTGTTTTTTGTTGTTGTTGTTGTTACGTCTCTTCTTCTTAGTAAAGATAAGATCCGAGACACTATTCCATCGAGTTATTTATTTGTCTCTGATGAATTGTTGGAGATCTAACCCTAAGAGACTCGAATTTGTCATCAATTTTTTTTCTTTTATGTAAAAGGTCTATACGGACCGGTCCGCTTGGCTCATGATCTCACACTAGGGTCGAACCCCGAGTGCATGAGATGCTCGGCTAAATGGAGTGTCACTACCGCTCGCCAATTCGTCATCATTTCATCCAAGATTTTCTTACCTTCTTTAATTTGTTGGACATAATTGGTAAGTCAGATCCAAAGTTCCTAATGAGAGATTTTCATTCGAGATTGTTCCAAATTTTAATTATTAATATGGTTTTGGAGTGATAACATTGGCCAATGGTGAAATAGCGACAACTCAAAATTTAGAATAAAAAAATTGTAAAATGAAAATTTATATAACGAAAAACTGTGAAATAGAAAATTATTTTAAAATTATTAATATTTATTTAAGAGTTCAAAATATTAATATTATTATAATTAAAAATATTATTCCACAATTAATCTGGTTAACATTTAATTTTCTGTTTAATAGAGATTTATATATACTTTTCGTTAACAAAAATGCAGACTGGTGTTTTTACATGTTTATCTATTTCACCAATTTTTATAGTTGGTAAAATACTTACGAAATCATGTTAAAAAAATTCTGTAATTCCACAGCCTACAAATTAAATTTTATATTTTCTAAAACTTACGTAATAGGCATTTAATATTTATTGATATCTTATGGATATATTTTCATATAATGCTTATATTAAATTAGAATTATATATATTCAGTATCATATATAAAAGTTTATAATCCTAAGATATTTTCAAATAACACACACGGATAAAAATCAGATATCACGTTTTTATTTGCTTTTTTAAATATTTCATATATATATTATGTTATTTGATATATTTTAAGTATAAATTTTGACTTAATTTTTATTCTTTATATAATAAAATTTATATTGGAAATTAATTGAATTGCTGATTTTTTTTATTTTGCAGTCAGTACAACTATAATCAGCTACTAATCACAAAATTGTCAATAGATCCAAAAAAAACCAATGGATGATAATTATCGCTAAATACTGCTAAACAAATAGTATTTAATGGGATATGATTGATTGTTATTGTTAGCACTGCCAAAAGAACATAATAACTAAACTTCTGTAGCTTATGGTGGAGCAGAATCTTCCCATTTCGAGATAGAGAATGTTTTGGTCTGTTTTGGGTTCCCGGAAGGTTGGATATTATGCTAATGACTGCTAAGAGCATAAGAGCTCTGCACAATGCAATAACTTGGGCAATTTAGGGATTACTTTGCAGAGTGAGAATCAGGATTTGCTTGATGGAGTCAGACTTGTTTCTTTGAGCCTTCAGTCTAGGCATCCTTTATCAAGCACAAAGGATATAAAATGCTTTTGCTCATAACTTGTTCTTATAGATTCCTCTGGATGTTCAACACAGCATGATTACTCGGACTAGCGACTATTATATGGCTCCAGTCTTTGTATTACTGGACTTCCTTGGTGTCTTAGAGCCTTCGCCTCTTAGCTGCTTCCTCTCTGCTTTAGTGACGACGGGTTTGGACCCTCTCTAGCTTCGATCTCTCACCGCTCTTCCTTCTGAAAGTTGGTGATACTAGAGTTGGATCGTTCGCTCCTGGACTCTACCTATCAGATCTGATCGAGATCTGGTCTCTTCTCAGAAGCCTCTATCTAGGCGTGATACCGTCACTGTAGTCGACTTCGCCGCATCCGGGAGGTTAGCGTCTCTGCCCTTGCCGGATATGAAGCTTTGGATTCTTTGGTCTTCAAAGGTAGTCTGCTCGGAGGTTCTTCTTACTGATGGTTGGCCGTGGGCAACTTCAGTAGATCTCGGATCTTCAGTTATAGAGAAGCATGTTTAGTGTTGTCGATTTGTGCTCTAAGGTTGCTAAGTGTGTAAGTTTCAGATTAAATCCTCTCTAATTCGTTTTCTGTTTGGATTAGAAACTGTAAGGTTTTGAGTTTTTTTGAGATTAAATCCTCTCTTGGATTTGTATTTTGTAATCCTCTAGTTTCCCTTGTATGGGCTTTGTCTCTGGGGAATTCCTGTTTTCCACCAGCTTTAGTTTCCGGGGATTTATCCTTATTTCCTCTGGTTTGTATCCCATCTTAGGTGTTCTTTGTTATAAGATCAATCAAAATTCAGATGACCAAAAAAAAAAAAAGATTTGTATGGTTGGATGTGACATGCGTCGCTTACTCATTGAGTTGTTTTTTTCTCTATTTTTTTAACTCATCAAATTAACAAGTATAACTAATTTGTGTCTACATTTTTATGATCAAGATTTTGATTTGCCCCATTCTTAGTGTAAAACTAAATGATGGGAAAATCTTAATCAATCACTTTCTAAATATGTGCTTCAACCTGGTTTTTGATCTAAATAAGTAAATATCATCTCTTTTGCCACTTCTCCTCTATCTTTAAACATGATGATTACTATACTTGGATAATTTTGTGAATTGTATATGCTAAATTCACATAGCAAATGTCCCACTAATATATATATACACCCACATTTTTATGAGTCTAATGTATATATCGTGCTTGCCATTACAAACTATTGTTAAATGATTCTGTGTGTAGATTGATATGGTATCTTGTGAATCTGTTCTTGAATACATCTTTCTACCTTTTTATTCTATGAGAGAATATGTTCCTTTCCCAATCCAAATTGATGAATGTAAAGTTATATCAGCCTTAGTGTACCAAGATAATTGGTAGTGAGATAATCAAATTATATTTGCAGTATTATGTTGCATTAATCCATTGCATTAAACATATCCACTCTTCAAAGTTCCATTTTGTGTTTGTACGTAGACATGCCCATATGATTGGCCCAACTTTCTCATTGATGATCTATTACTAGGAAACATATTGTGACTTACTCAAAACCTGAGAAATTCTCAATTCATGTAGTCTGAACAAAGCAAGGTTGTCATAGACTCAGATGAAACTATAGATGGAGGCCTTTCATGAGAACATCGAGCAGGAAGTTTGGTATAATCCATATTAATTAACGGGAACGTGTTGAGGACTTTTACATACAAAGCCAAGTAAGTTATAGTAATTTTGTTATAATAGATGACAACAATATACGTTCTACTGATAGGCATTTTACAGATGATTGGGGCTTCTTCTGGATAAATAATTACATAATGCAAGTCAAATTCCACGTCCATGTATGTTATTGTTGACTTGGGATAGGTAATTATGGCTTTTGCAATTTTGCTGACTTTGAATAGGTAGTTGGTATTCAAGAATCATTCTACAATTCTATTAGTTAGCTGTTTTGTTAATCAGAACAATTGTTCTCCAATAGGAAGTAAAACTTGATTGAATCTAAGTATCTAACAGATTCATGTTTCAAGAATATCTGCAGCCCTCAAAGATGTTAGAGAAAAATGAGTGTCTGGAGTATCCATTAGCCACAAGACCCACAACATTCATGTTCATACAGTTTTTAATCTATAACTCAAATTTTGGAAAACACATTTCCATAATTTTTAGGAGTTCTATGTGTTTGTTGATCTTGCATAAGACTTGTTTTTAAAAAGAACAAACAAATTCTTATACGGTAGAATATTTTACTATTTTTTTTTAAAAAATACTCAACCATATAAATAAAGAAATCATTTTTAAGAGTAAGGAAAAAAATCAAATGGTATAAAAAAGAAGATCTAATTTACATGTAAATTTTGTAAATCGACATAAATTTTCTAAATATGTTGTTGGTGTGAAATCCAAGGAGTATAAGGACACATAACAAAATATGATAAAACTATAAGGTTCAAAATGTCAAATCCTGAAACTTCTCGTCCTCATCCGAATTTTTGGACGAGTCAGTAAACAGAGAACGACGTGTTTCTGTTTCTGTTTTGTTTAATCGACTCTTGACCTGAAGAAATCGCCTCGTCTTTTCGAAAGCAGGAAAAAAGTAAAAAAAAAAGGGAAGGGGAAGGTGAGAAACCTTCTTCGAAAAATCCCTTCCCTTCTTCTTCTTCTTCTTCCTTCTTCTTCTTCTTTAATAAGATTCATTGCTTCCGCTTTCCTCCATAGCCACAGAGAGATAGAGATGAAGCAGTGTAGTCTCGGAATTGATGGTTTACGAAGCGGTCTTTCTCCTTCCGCCATCGATTCATCTTCTTTAATTCTCACTGCTTCCAAATCTGAACACGAAGATTCCATCTGGGGTGATTACACTTTAGACCTCTCCTTCTTGTCCTCCGATGACCATAGAAGCTGCCTCGACGACGACGATTCTCTATCCAACTTGTCTCGCCATGTGGAGACAACCAAAGGTAACACAAGTTCTGTTCTTTTCATCTCTTTATGGTCGTGTTTGTGAATATACGCTATCTGTTTGGATTAGCTGATAATTGGGAATTGAGATTTTGTTGTAAAAACGTTACTTTTTTTGAGTCTTCCTTTTTTGACACTTGTAGAGGACAAGATAGTCTTGCTGAACCATAATCCACTTGTCTCGAAATTGCCTGAGTTGCTGCTTGAGTCATCCACTGT
>OVBB01002819.1:0-10700 GCA_900406415.1 Isatis lusitanica
CCATTGTTCGTCCACGATAACGTCTTATATTTAATGTTACAACCACAAACAAATCTTTCAATGTACATCCACACTTAAACTTCAGATGCTCAAATGTTCGACCACACACATTCGAACAATATCCTTCTACAGTTAAACTCTACGTCAATCCACGTCCACACTTACGGTATTTGGGTGTATACATATCAAAAGACATTGTTCATCCATTTCTGTTTTGACACCCTCATTTTGTCTATGTTCCATACCCACTTCTCCTGTCGTGTACGCCCACGAAACTGTAATTCGTCCATTCTATCAAATTTCCAGATCCAAACTAATCTCAAACACATGTTTGTTCGTACATAAAATCTGCGTTCAGATTGATGTCCGTCCACGATTAAATCATCTTCTTCTTTTCAATCTCTTCCCAGGATCTGAAATACAGATCTGTATCTGTCAAACAACACACCCATCGATTGTGTAGAGAGAGAGAGAGAGAGAGAGAGAGAGAGAGAGAGAGAGAGAATGTTACACTTGTAATTTGTACCTTAAAAAGTCACCCTTGTACAATGGGTCACTTTTTTTGCACACAAACTTTAAAAAGTCCCTTAATTGGTCAAACTCTCTTTTTTTGTCATCAAAGTAACAAATCCAGAATATTAGGCGGGACCAGCCGGCCGACGTAGGAGAAGGGTGATTCACGGTGTCTAGATCCTTTTGCAAGAAGATCCGTCCGGACATTAAGTGTACGCTGAATATATGAGATCGAAAACTTGTCGAAATGCTGAGCGATAGTTTGAAATTCCTCCAATTCGTTTTCCATAGAAGGCCACTCTTCTTCCTCATTGATAAGCTTTATCATCTGCTTCCAATCCGATTCGAAGTGCACCACTCGCCTCCCTTGCTGTAGCATCTCTTTCATTGCCCATATCAAACTATCTGATTCTGCATGAAGTGGATATCGAGTGTTTGGTTTTGCCGCTAATCCAACCATTTCCGTCTCATTAGCTTGAAGTAGCACAAAACCGAAACCCACCAATTTTGCTCCTTGTCCCTATGACGCATGTGTCTAGCAACGAATCCGATCCTGCGAGGAGGCATGAATTTGTTCCGGTGGTGGTGAGTTTTGTAGAATCTGCGCTCCTTCTTCTCCATTTGTATTTTCCTCTATCACTTGTGAGATTCACCAGCTTTCACTGAAAGCTTTTCAGCTTCGTGCTGAGCGAGTTGTACGGTGTCAAGGGGAGATACGTTGGCTCCTCGAAAAACTTTCTCATTGCATGCCTTCCATATGTACCAGAAGATCCAGGGGAACACGAACAATGTTTCCTGCGGCACACCTTCATATCTTGCCCTTCCAAAAGGGAAGTCGAAATTAGAGCACAAAGAATCACATGGAAATGATCCCGGAACCGATGGGATAGGGGACATAGCCCAACATTGCATAGCAGGTGGGCATTCAAATAGCAAATAATTAATCGTTTTGCTTTCAGCCCCGCAACGTGGACATCTTCTATCCATACCACAATGTCGATCTGCCAATGTATTTGTCGTTGCTATGCAACCCGACAAAGCTTGCCAAAGGAAGTACTTGATCTTTCTCGTGGTTTTAGTTTTCCAAACTTATTTCTTGAGTCCTTTTAGGCTTGGTTCTGAGTATATTGCCGACTCTTGCTCGGTTCTTAGGCGATTGCTGTATGATAACCGGATTGGACTGTGTATTGTCCGGATTTTATAAACTCCCAGCAAACGCTATCACGTCGATTCAGAATGCTTGGTTTCATGATTAAAATTCTGGGGATGTCTTCTGCTCCTATAAAGGCCTGTATAAGCTCCATGTTCCATGTTTTTGTATCATGATTAATAAGGTGGTGCACCATTAAATCAGGGTCTCTAAACAGCCATTATCCATCGCCGGCCTTGCCAGGAAGGTGGGGATCCAGTTATCAGCCCATATCTTTGTTTTCGAGCCTGTACCAATGGTGCGTCTTAAACCGCTCTCCGCCAATGGTTTCACTGCCATCATACTCTTCCAACCAAAAGAAGGGGCGTTTGCCCTTTCTGTTTCCAAGGGAGAGGATTTACGGTAGTATCTTCCTTTAAGGACCCTTGCTAGTAAGGAATCTCTATACTTTAGAAGCCTCCACAGTTGTTTACCTAGCAATGCCAAATTAAAATCTCTTAGGTCGCGGAAACCCAGTCCTCCTTCTTCCAGGGATGAGCATATTTTTTTCCACGCAATCCAATGAATACCATGGTTATTGTCGCGAGTGCTCCACCAGAACCTGGAAATAGCACTTGTTAACTTGTCTGTGATTTCCTTTGGAAACAGAAAACACGATATCACATATGTAAGAATTTCCTGGGCCACTGACTTGATCTGGACTTCCTTCCCTCCTTTCGAGAGCGATTTTGCAGACCACATATTCATCTTGCCATTTAATCTATCCTGCACATAGGAGAAAACCTGCTTTTTAGATCCACTTATGGACTCCGGGATGCCCAAGTACATCCCCATTCCACATTCCTTATTGATACCAAGCGATCTTTTGATTTACGTTTTCTTATAGAGCGGCACCTAAGTACCGAACATGATAGAAGATTTCTCCTTATTTAGTTGCTGCCCAGATGCATTGCCATAAGAGTTTATGATTTTTTTTCTTCTCGTTGTTGCTTATAATTTCGTTGAAGTCTCCCACCATTAGCCATGCAGCAGTTCTGTTTCAAATTGAATCTCGTCAGTTTCTCCCAGACCTCCTCACGGTACTCAACGACCAGATCTCCGTACATATAGGTAATAAACACTTTGTGACCTTCAATTTCTGATTTCCTTTCAATCATACGATTATTTGAAAAAAGAATGCGAACATTAGACGAGGAAGAATAAAAAAGAGCCTGCCCACCGCTTCTCCCAACTGGGTCTATGGTGAACAGATTGTCATACCCAAATTCAACTTGAAAGTTTTGCAAAAAGGAAAAATTATTTTTTTTTGTTTCAGAAAGAAAAAGAAAGCTAGGAAAAAAATAATGATGTAACTCCCGGAGATATTTCTTGGTCAAGTAGGCTCCGGTCCCTTCACAATTCCAACGCTGTAGCATTNTGTTTCAGAAAGAAAAAGAAAGTTAGGAAAAAAATAATGATGTAACTCCCGGAGATGTTTCTTGGTCAAGTAGGCTCCGGTCCCTTCACAATTCCAACGCTGTAGCATTCATATCTTCTTACTGGGTGGTTTCTGGGACACCACCAAACTGGATTGAGACAGTTTCGCTTTGCTTGATGCAGACGGGAACAATTCCTTACGAGAGAATTTTGTATCACCATAACCAGCCTTTGATGCTAGAGCAGAACGAGAGCTCGAGGTCTTTTTCCTTGGTGAAGCACGCACCCTTAGTGCCTACATTTTCCGGAATGCTTTCGCGCCTCTTAGGTCTGGGCTTCGGCTTCCTCTCTTTCTTCCTCCTACACCTTCTACGCCCATATGTAGCGGAATTTTGGCTTTTCCTTCCGGTTTATCATTAGCAGGCACTTCATCTCGAGATGAGAGAGCTTTTGTGGCTTGGAGCTGATTTGTTTCCTCCATCGCGTTATCATTTGATCCAGCGTTTCTTTGTTTTGGAACCGCTCTTTGCGACAGAGCCTCAATATTTTCTTCCCCTGCATGTAATTCATCTTCCAATTCTTCCCCTAATAAGTCATCATTATCAAGCAGTGTATCATCCATTCCTAAGTCATCGTATTTCCTCCTCTGTAGCTAGGTCCACATTCTTCTTGTACCAATTCTATCTCCTTCACAAGACTAGACTTCTCGGCATTCACAGATGTGATCAAAGGTTCCGTACTAATATCCATATTATCTAATGGATTAGCCATATCAGATGGACCAATCTTGCCTTGTTCCAAGTGGGAGGGGTTCACGATCTTACCAGAGTTTGGGGTATCCTCAACAGAGTGGTCGAGATATTTTTGAGCTGTAACAGAGAGAGGCGTTTCAGGTGCTTTTCCTTTTAGACGTCGAATACGATCATCCTCCTTATTTGGCCTACTCTCTACGATCCTCTGCTGTGCATGGTCTCCATTCTCTAACGACTTTTGAGGTACGGTAACCCCGATGATGATCTCTGGTGCGATCCAACCTGAGTCGATCCAAGTAGCTTCCCGAGATAGTTTTCCGGGAATCCAGAGTTTCTTGTGGACGATCATACTTTTGTTGATTTTTTCTCCTTTCTTTCAGCGTCTCGGAGTTCCTTTGGACTGAGCTTTCTTCTTCATCTTTTCTCCTCCATTGCCGGGTAGGGCTTTCTTTCCGAGGGTACTGAGGTCTACGGGCTCTCTCTCGATTCTCGTATGGATGATAGCGGTCCCGATTTTGGGGACTGTCGCAGTATTGATAACTTCTATTAGGGGATCTATCTCTTATACGCTTCCACACCTCTTTCGCCCTCTGATCTCTTTTAGTCTGAATTTCCTTTCTTAAGTCTTTGCAAAGCTCGAGCATTGTCGGGTTTTCACCATGCTTCATAGGTTCTTTGGAGGATGTTTTGTCTCTTCCCTTCCCAGTTCCAAGCGAGGAGCTTCACTTCCAGGTTTTTCCAGACATGAGAACATCTCTTTCGCTGATGCTTCATCTTTCTCTCTTTGCTCCAGACGTGCAATACGATTCTTTTCCTTCTGCTCATCAGAGATTTTGGGACACATACCCTCCTGGTGAGAGATCATCTTGCACGTTCAGCACCGTCTGTAAAGGTATTCGTAAGTAATCTTAACCCGGATTACATCCCCATTCTAAAATCCCACACGTCTTTCGAATTTCAAGGGAGCATCAGCATTTAAGGAGACCTGGACTCGTTCTCTGTCAATGTACACAGCAATAACAATTCCCAAGGCTTTTCCTATCCCTCTGTACACTGGTTCCTTCCTGTAGTAAGTAGGCACACCCACAATTCCCACCTAGAAGACCATTGTGTTGGGGAAGTCCTCTCAAATGTTGGGCTCCCAACGTTCCAGGGAGAAGCTCCATTTGTTGTAGTGACATGGCCGTTTATCCAGAACTCGCACTAGATGCTTATCTCTGTCGAAAGCAAAGCTAAATTTGCCATGTCCGAGATTCTTGCCTCTCACTCTACCCTCCACATCCCAAATCCTTTTTTTCAGGAGTTGTACAATGAGTGCATCAATACTTCACCCTTCACGATGAAACATCATACGTCCAACAAGAGTGCGCTTATGATTCAGATCACGTCAGAGAAATCAAAAGCAGGAATTTGAAAAATCTCATCATCCTCATGGAGACGACGTCAGACATATTTTGATGATCCACCGCGGATCATAGCACCACCATTACCACTCATAGTAACCACGAAGTTCACAGAGCACGCCCTAAGGAAGGGGATATGTTGTCGTAAGGAAGGGGATATATTGTCGTGAGAAAGATTCCACGGAAGATCGTCGATCCAGAGAATTTTGTTGCAGGCTTCACTGAGAATGATACACAGATCTTGAATCGTACAGTAGCCCACAAGCTAGATGAGAAGTAATGAATCGAGAAAAGGTTTCGTCCGTCAATTATGTCACAAGAGAAGTGTAGATAGGCTTCCCCTTGGCGCTCCTATCTTCAGCGATTACAGATCTTCAACGCCTTGCCGAGGAAGGGATCAGATCTGGGAATCGCCCATGGAATCACCTAAACCCTAGCCGCGCCGCGTTTTTTCATCACCATAATGGGATGAATAGTTGATGCGAACCTAAGTAGCCAAAAATACTTTTTTTCCTTATGGAATTATGTAATGTGTTCCAACAAAATATTTTGTTTTGATAATCTCTAGCTAGAATAATTTATATTCTCTATTATAATCAAAAATTTTATTTTACTTGTAGTTCTGTTATCAATTATCAATCTAGCATTTCACACATTCATGTTTTCTCTATAACAGAGAACATATCATTGATTTTTCAGTGTTAATTCATTAGACCAATTGCTAAGACTAACAAAAGTAATTTATATTCATAGATCTAATAATTCTTTAAGATTAAGGCTTCCCAGACATATATGCACATACAAACAAATAATATATAAAAATTTGTAGGAGGAAGTAGAATTTTACTAACCTTGAGTTTATTAACTAGCATCTCCAACTTGTGATTATACTTTGGTTTGTCTTCTGCCAAATGATATGAGGCATTTTCGCTTCATTCTAACCTTGTTTTCTATTTCTTATTGAATCTTTTTAGTCTTTATCGGGTCGTTTCAGGTCATTAGGAGGCTTTGGACGAAGTTTGGAACGATTGGAGCCTTTGGAAGAGAAAAAAATCATATTGGAAGAAAATGAGTCAAATAAGGAAAGTCGTTTTGACATAATCCTAAGGACGAAAAAGAAGGAAGCAGCCGCCTAAAGACTTGTTATATATACTCCCTTTGGTTTTTAGAATAGAGATCATCTCTTTTACAACTTTTTACCTTACCTTTAATTTTCCTATTCCTAGAAGACTTCATATATAGGGGTTTCAGAGCTTTGTATTATTTTTGGGAGAGGAATCTCTACAACATCTAGAGAAGAATTCTGAACCCTCTTTATTTATTTTCTGTTTCATTCATGGATTTCTCTTCATCTATTGCTATATTTTGTTTCTCCATGTCTGAGTAGTTTCTTTAGCTAGGTTAGGGTTTTCAAAGGAGTTCATGAGCGAAGGATTAAACACAAATAGGCTTAGAAATCGATAGTCTTCATCCTTGTTGATCTTATTGCTTGAGTTAAACTGNAGTTTTCAAAGGAGTTCATGAGCGAAGGATTAAACACAAATAGGCTTAGAAATCGATAGTCTTCTTCCTTGTTGATCTTATTGCTTGAGTTAAACTGGCCGCTTAATTCATGTTATTAGGTTAATCTAGAAAGTGAGAGTTTCTAGGTTGCTAGAAGAAACATTGGTGAACAATTTATTCTATGCCTGCGAGAGTAGATGTGTTAGAGAATTGTGAACAAATCAAAACCGATCTTAATGCTTGTCTGCAATTTCTAGAACCAACGAGAGTTAGGATTTCTAGGTTTTTAGACAAGTTATTGATGCCACGAGAGTGGATTTATATTATCATTGTGTTTGAGTTCTAGACTTGTGCTTAACAATAGCCTGAATAGTTGTTTGATCTATTGCTTTTAATTGCCTGCAAAATTCCTTGACCTAACACTCACTTAATATAGTTTTCACATCCGATTTTATTTTAGTTCTTGTTACCAACGAATCCAACCATATTTGAATTGTCTTAGCTTTAAATCTAGCTTATAAAACCATAGTGTGATACTTGGTCTTCGTGGGATCGACCCCTAAGTACTACTACGTTTGCTGTGCACTTGCAGTAGAAAATTAGGGTTTAAAACCTGTCTATCAAGTTTTTGGCGCCGTTGCCGGGGACCAAATTATTACCTTTGGTTTTCGGCGAAATTTTTAGTCTAACATTTACTAACTTGTTCTTCTTTTGTTCTCTTGTGTGTGTTTTAGGACAATAAAGAGATAGCAAGGTTAAAACAAAGCTGAAAAGAAGAAGAAGTCAGATCCAGCCAACATGGGCGACGAAACCGACAACCCAACTACTAACGGCTATGTAGCTGCTGAAATTCCTAGGATAGAACATCAGATGCAGCAGTTGCAACAACAGCTACAACCGCAGCGAAAGCATGCCATTGGGAACATCCATGCGCCTCATGCCTCTTACCAAAACAAAGCTGCAATTTGTCTACCAGCCATTCAGAAGCAGGACTACGAGGTCAAACCTCAGATGATCGCATTGGTGAAGCAACACTTGTTTCACGGCTTACCTGCAGAAAATTTGTTGGACCATATTGAAGACTTCGAAGAGATCTGCAGTACTACCGGATCCAATGGGGTACCTCCTGACTTCCTCAAATGCAAACTCTTCTCATTTTCTTTGGCGGACAAGGCTTTGCGCTGGCTTAAGTCATTGCCACCTGGATCTCTGGCGACATGGGCTGATGCTAGGTCGCCATTCCTGAAAAAGTTCTACACCAAGTCCAAAACTGCATCTCTATGGAACAAGATCTCTTCATTCCAACAGCAGTCTGGAGAAGCTTTTTGCGAAGCCTGGGAAAGGTACAAGGAGTACCGCAGATATTTCCCTCACCATGGGTTCAGCGATGAGCAGATGCTGAGCACTTTTTATGATGGTGTTGATTGGGACTATAGGAGTGCTCTGAATGCAGCCAGCAATGGAGATTTTTATACAAAGTCCAAGGAGGGTGTGTTTGAGCTAATTGAGAACTTGGCTACAAGTTCCAGAAATCGCTGCAATGAGTATGATGAGCCTAGAAACGTCAGCACTGTTGAATCGCAGAAGATCGATGAGCGGGAGGCAAAAGTGAACTTGTTGTTGGAGAGAAAGTGGAGAAGTGTCCAGCTTTGTGAAAACAGAAGCTATGAGCAGTATGCTGAGGTGAACTACGTGAATGGAGGCTATGTGGAGAACCAGAGCTTTCAAGCTGAAACGTCTAACTCTCAAGACGAGTTGTTTCTCTTATGCACTTGGTTCTACTCAGCCAACAGAAATATTCTTGAGAGGTCGATGTCAAGGTGGACAACATGTACAATGATCTCAACAGTAAGTTTGAAGTTGTTTGCACTCACATGAAGAAGCTTGAAATTCAGGTTGCTCAAACTGTCGTGGCATCAAGAATTCATCTGGGGAAAGAGAGGTGAATCCTAGGAACGAGTATGTCAATGCAGTTGAGAAAAAAAGTGGGAGGATACTGAATTCTGCAGTAAAAAACGTCATAGCCTCAGAAAGAGCTATGGAGCAGGCTGGCGAGCACCCGCTCCAAGAAGAGAAATTTTTTTCTGGCATAGAAAAAACAATGGATTACGCCTCATCATCTGGAGTACCTGCCCCATACCCTGTTTTGATTGATCCTGGCGTAGAAAAAACGAGCGAGCACCCCAGCTCTCCGATAGAGCACCTGCTCGCTACCCCAGAGCACATGCTCCCCCGAGATGCTCCCACCAAACCTGCAGAAAATCTTCCAATGAGGGTTTACACTCCTAAAGTGCCTTATCCAATTCCACTTAGAGATCAGATGGAGCCCATCAGTGCAGAGGAACTAGCTGATTTTAAGAAGATGGTGAGAAGGATTCCTAAAGAAATCTCCTTTGAAGAAGCCTTGAAAAATCGTCCCATACTTGATTTCATTAATTAGGAACTGCAGAGAGACTGAAGAAGAGATTAAGGCAATCTTTGTAGAAGCAAGGAGTACACCACCACAATTGAGGGTATTACCTAAGGTTGAAGATCCTGGGAAATTCTTGGTCCCATGCTTCATAACAGGAGTTAACTTCAAAGAAGCTCTTTGTGATTTTTGGTCTACTGTTAATCTCATGTCAAAAGCAATTGCAGAGAAGTTGAAAATTTCTGAGGTAAAGCCTAGTCGTATGACTCTTCGTTTTGCGAACTCCTCCACATCAACATCATCTGGTAGCATTCACGATCTACCTATCCAAATAGGGGATTGCCTAGTTCCAACTGATTTTCAGGTTGTGGAGATGAGAGAAGGTCATGATATGCCTTCGCTTCTTGGGAGACTATTCATGGCTACAGTGGGTGCGATCATTGATATGCCTCATAAGCGAGTTTCATTCTCCAAGATTGATAAAAACGTTTTCTACAAAGCTATTCCCACAGTAACCACCACACACGCCTCTTGCATCTCAGCAGTGGATAGAGAAGAAGCACGTGCTCTGATCCTGCGAGAACCTGCTCCACCAACCGGGAAAGTTATGGAGAAGGCAAAGACACAGGAAAACATGCAGTCCAAAAGGATCACGGGAGGTCCTCAAATGACTTTGATCCCTCAAGGGTATGATGGACACTCGGTTGACTACAAGGTGAAGTGCAAAGGTCGTCCTAAACCTTTCTCTAAAGTTAGAGCTATTCTTCCATCAAAGTTGAAAGAGAAGTGTATTGGTGTAGTGAATGGAATGTTGAGTACGGTTCTGAACATGAGAATGCTTGATTATGGAGCTTGTTTTGGAGCAAGCTCTCAAGCCCAACCTNGCAGGAAAACATGCAGTCCAAAAGGATCACGGGAGGTCCTCATATGACTTTGATCCCTCAAGGGTATGATGGACACTCGGTTGACTACAAGGTGAAGTGCAAAGGTCGTCCTAAACCTTTCTCTAAAGTTAGAGCTATTCTTCCATCAAAGTTGAAAGAGAAGTGTATTGGTGTAGTGAATGGAATGTTGAGTACGGTTCTGAACATGAGAATGCTTTATTATGGAGCTTGTTTTGGAGCAAGCTCTCAAGCCCAACCTGACTGATACATGGCACCAAAGTCAAGCTAGTGACTTAAACCAAGCGCTTGGTGGGATGCAACCCACTGGTAAGTGTACATACTTCCTTTTCTTTATTTTCCTACTGATTTTTGGTTTTGGTTTTCTTTGTTTCAGCTTAAAAAAGAAAAAAAAACGAGCGAGCACCCCAATCTGTTTCAGAGCACCTGCTCTGCCGGATGCTCCACACAAAAAAAGGGTGTACGTTTTCAGGTAAGTTTTCTTCTCCTTAAACCATTGTCAAATCCATTATTTATTTTTTATTTCGCATCCTTTCTCTTGATTTATTCTCCCACCGGGACGGTGTGAAGTAAGTCTGGGGGAGGGTTTTTGTGAGTCACTCTGTTTTATTGAGTCAAAATTTGGTTGGGATTTATGAACTATCTCTTAGA
>OVBB01002823.1:0-10695 GCA_900406415.1 Isatis lusitanica
TATTAAATTTCTGAAAGATTTTGTTTTCCATGGATCATCCTAGAGGCTTAACGATAAGAAACTTACGAGTGCAACAAAGAATCGGGCTACTACATGTGAAGATTTCTTGTCAGCTCTGTTTCAATGTGAAAGTTCTGGAGACCTTTATCATCAACTTCAACAACTCTTTTAGCTTATTCTCCAACACTATGGTATAGACCGTTTACTGAAGGATAAGGTATTCACAAAAAACCACTTGGAGAAAGCCCCAAAGCAGTTTCAGAGTCTCATGTTGACGACATCTGGGGTAAGTTTGATGCACATTGATATCGATAGGTTTACAGTCAAAGGTGAAGCTAGCCCAACGAACCCTTATCATTGTAGAATAGATCAAATCTCTCACTGTGATGGCCTATTGTTATGCTACACCGATACTAACACTCTCGTGTTATGGAACCCGTGTACTGGTCAAACAATGTTGATCCAACCCAATAGTTACGAGCCAATCTGCCATTATTTTCTCGGATCCTACCAAGACAAAGAGTCCAACGGTAATAGCTACAAAATATTGAGACACTGGATGCATCATAACTGTTATCCACGGAATAATGCGAACAAGCGTATATTCGGAATTTATGAGATTAACTCTAATTCGTATTCGTGGAGGATCATTGATGTCATGACTATTGACTTCAAGTTTGACAGTTTTAGTTGCGGTGTGTCTTTGAAGGGAAAGACTTACTGGATTGGTAAGAAAATAGAGTCCAACACATGTGTGGAGACATTCATAGTCAGATTTGATTATACAGCAGAAAGGTTTGAGCGCCTATGTCTTCTTCCCTATCAGTATGACTCTTATGCAAATCTGTCTTTATCCGTTGTTGGGGAAGAAAAACTAGCCGTGTTATTACAACACCGTCCTCGAGAGGAGACAGAGTTATGGGTGACAAATAAGATAAGTGGGACCAAAGAGGTGTCGTGGAGCAAGCTCTTAGCATTTGACTTTGATCCTCCTTCTATTCGTTGGGTGGGCCGAACTTTCGTGGTCGATGAGGAGAAGAAAGTCCTCGTGTATTGTGAGAACGGTGCGGGTGTATACGGAGACGGAACCAAGGTATCCATTGTTCGAGAGGACAATACAGTCAGACTAAACTTACCATCTAGGCCACCTTTGTTTAATTATTTTCCAAGTTTGATGTCGGAGGCAAAAGAAAAAGAGGCGAATGATTAAGTTGTTTTTCTTAGGTCGAATGATTAAGTTGTTTTTCTTAGGTTTTCGATTTTTACTGTTATGTTGTTGGTCATATCTTGTATTTCCTACTTTATAGTTGCACCATTGGTCAACGAAAACAAGATAGAGTTTATTTGATTATTTATGACCCAAAAAAGTCTCAGCCTTACAATAGGAGGCTTCTTGATGAGATCTCAAACGGCAAAACGGCATAATTAGGGACGAGAATCGAGACGGAAAACGGCAAAACCAAATATAACTAGAAACGGGGGTACTGCATAGATACGTCAATATATAGTATACATAAATAAGAATATCTAAGTATATACATCAGTTACAAAGGTTATATTTAAATCAGTACTTTAATAGTTTTTGAAAATAAGATTTATATAGATGTTTTGATAACAATCCACTATTATCTGATGTGGTGTAGTGGTCTGAAAGAGTCAAGTTCTGTTTCCTATTTTGTAGCTAGTGGTGGAACTAGTTGAGTTAGTTGAATCTAAGTCGTGTCTGTTATTTTCGGTTGTTGTTGTTCATTGTATTCACCTATAAAAGGCATTGGAACCTATGAATGAAGATAGATCATTCCGTGCAACTATTTGTGTCTAGATTTCGATTTACATTTGGTATCAGAGCAAAAAACACAAACAAGTGATCAAAGAAAGAGAGAGAGAAGATGAGTGAGGACAAAACACTCACCAAAATTCCTCACTTTGATGGTCATTATGATCATTGGAGTGACCCGATGGAGAACCTTTTGCGTGCCAAAGGGATGTGGAGTCTGGTGATGGAGGGACACACTGAACCAGCAACCAGTGCCGGTCCGGAGTTATATGGCATCTAAAGCAAATCGGAAAAATGCTGCCCTTAACAACATACTAGGAAAAAAATTGTTGCACTTTTAAATATGTAAACATTGTCTACAAATCCAAAAAAAAAAAAAAAGTTTCAGAAGTACATAATAAAAGCTTAGAAAAAGAGAAGAAGAAAAAGAAAACTTACAAAGAAGATTGAGAGATACAACTATTCCAACAAAAATGGATCAACAATGGAAGATACAGTGATTTCAATTTTAATTTTCAGAGAAAAATTGAAGAAGAAGCTAAGAACTAAGACGACATCTAAGAAGAAAATATTGTTATGTTTTATTTATTTAAATAATTTAATATAATAAAGGAAGTTAAGATTGTTAAAAGGTAATTTTGAATAGATCAAATCTTTTGGTATCAATTATTAAAATTTAAAAGGAAACAAAAAACGAAAAGAAGGAAAAAAAACGGGAATGAAAAGGAAACAAAAGGAAGTAGGAAAAAAAAACAAAACAAAGGAAAAGAAAATGAGAAAAGAGCAGCATCAAGACTCGAACCTGCCACATGAGGGTCAGGTGTAGAACTTACCCAACCACTGTACTAAAGGAAACCTATTAGGATTGTTGCCCCTAAATGTATTATATATTTTGGCGCCTAAAACCCTTGCTTTATGGGCTTTAGCCCAGGGCCGGCCCTGCTAGCAACGGGAGCTGAGATGACTGTAGAACAGCAGAAACAACTCGATGACCTCAGGATGAAGGATCATCAGGTAAAGCATTACCTGTTTCAAGCCATTGATCAAGAGGTGTTCGAGCAGATCTTAGATCGCAAAACGTCTAAGATTGTGGGGGATCCTCTGAAAAGAAAGTTCGGAGGCAATGAACGTGTGAAGAGATCTCTTCTGCAAACCTTGAGGAGAGATTTTGAAGTTCTCGCAATGAAAACTGATGAAAGCATTGATGATTACTTCAAGAGAGTGATGATGGTGTCAAACAAAATGGGAAGCAATGGTGAACCAATGCTGGATTCAAAGATTGTGGAGAAGGTCCTTCGCACTCTCACCAACAAGTTCACCTACGTGGTGGTGTCTATTGAGGAGTCAAGAGACACAAGCGAGATGACTGTTGATGAGCTGCAAAGCTCGTTATCTGTCCATGAGAAGAAGTTCAGGAAACTAAGCTATGAAGAAGAAGATCAAGCTCTCAGTGTTAGAGGGCGAGGTAGAGGATCTCATAGAGGAAGAGGCAGAGGCAGAGGTCGTTCGTTCAACAAAGCAACCATCGAATGTTCCAACTGCCACAAACTGGAACATTTTGCATATGAATGTCCAGATGGAGCCAATGAAGCAAACTATGCAGAGTGGGAAGAAAAGGAGGAAGTCCTGTTGATGGCATACGTTGAGCTTTGTGGAACAAAGAGGAGTGTCGCCTGGTTCGTGGATTCTGGCTGTTCAAACCACATGTGTGGGGGAGAACAACATGTTCTCAAGCCTGGATACGACTTTCACACACAATGTGAAACTCGGAAATAACCATAAGCTGTTGGTTAGTGGCAAAGGGGTGGTGAAGATCACGCTTAAAGGGGTAAGCTATGTGATCAATGATGTTTACTTTGTTCCAGAACTGAAGAAAAATTTGCTAAGTGTTGGACAACTCCAACAACGAGGACTGGATGTATTGTTTAAAGGGGGAGGAGATCGGAAGACTTGCTGTATCTTTCATCCTACAAGGGGAAAGATTGCTGAATCTGTGATGAGTTCGAACAGGATGTTCGTTCTCTTGAGGGAACCAAATGGCAAGATCAACGATGAAAGATGCTTGCAGATCGATGTCTCAGACAAGGTTGAGTTGTGGCATCACCATTATGGACATCTCAGCTACAAGGGACTTCACACGCTATGCAGCAAAGAGATGGTCGTGGGTCTACCTGATATTGGTGATGTGAAAGTCACGTGTGAGGCATGCGTCAAAGGAAAACGCCATCGGATTCCTTTTTCGAAACAGAGCAAGTGGAGAGCCACCGAGAAACTGGAGCTTATTCATTCCGATCTCTGTGGTCCGATCAGTCCACCGTCGAACAATCAAATAAGGTACCTGATCAGCTTTATTGACGACTTTTCTCGAAAAACTTGGATTTACTTCGTTGCGGAAAAGTCGGAGGCGTTTATCCGTTTCAAAACATTCAAAGCGTTTGTGGAGAAACAAACTGGTCTGGTCATCAAATGTTTGAGAACGGATAGAGGTGAAGAATACAACTCGAATGAGTTCAAGGAGTTCTGCAGAGAGCATGGAATCAAAAGGCAGTTGACTACGACTTTCACGCTTCAGCAAAATGGGGTTGCTGAACGCAAAAATCGCACAATCATGAATATGTTAAGAGCAGTGTTGCTAGAGAATGAGGTACCAAAAGCGTTTTGGCCAGATGCAGTGCAGTGGGTGAATCACATTCTCAACCGATCTCCCACAATCATTGATAGTAGGATTTTTGCAATCACTTTCAATTACTCAAACCTACTCATGTCATTGTAGTATTTGAGGATCAATCCAAAGGGGTCGAGATTAACACACTAAAAGTATATGAAACTATCTAATCTAAACTCAATCAAGGAGTTTGTGTTTGTATCTAACAACCTATAAACCAAAGAAAGATATCATTCAAACCAAGACAAACATTAACAACTTAAGAAATAAACACTAATTAACCAAAAAAAAAACAAAAAAATTGAGTAATGATCAAGAGCAACAAATACTAAAAATGAATCCAAGGATGAGGTCAATGACTTTGGGTGACTTAAGAGCTATTCTATGGTGTTCAAACAATCAACAAATGCTAATTCTTAGGTTTAGAACTCAAAACAATACTAATACATTCTCATGCACTAATCCCTTCATTAATCATCTAATCAAACCAAATTCTTATTTGTGAAAAGACAATTAACAAGCATTAAGAAGCAGTTTTAATCAACCAATAAATACCTTAGGCAATCATTCTCATGAGCTAAGCATGTAAATCTCATATTTAGCTCTTTGGAGAATTTCATCAAACACCTTGTGGGTGAGAAGTTCTCTATCAAGCATTAATATCAAAATCAACCTAAACAAGGTTAATCAAGCATTAAACACAATAAATATGAAAGGAATTAGACATTATAATCTCTAAACATCAAAGATCAACTCTCAAATCATCCTAATCTACTTCATCCTTAGATCCTAAAAACCCTACTCACTAATCATAGCTGAACCAACAAATCTCATTAAAGAAATGTTAGTAAGCATGATTAGAGAAGAAGAAGAAGAAGAAGAAAGATTAACAAAATAAAACCAAAGATCAAAAGGGAAATTGCATTAAACTTAAGAGAAAATCCAAAAGGTGTTTTTGGTTTACAAGAGAGAAAAAAAGCTTATTAGAATTTTAGGTTTAACACATATTTATCATCTAAGCTAAAAAACTAGATTAGACCCAAGAAATTGGGCCAAACCTAACTAAAGGAGAGAAGAAGAGACTCAAATCCCGTCAAAGTCGTGCACAGGGGTGATTTGGTCGCTGTTTCAGGTCGATGTGACCACAGCTGCCTATATTTGGTCGGTGTATCAGGTCGGTGTGACCACAGCTGCCCAAATCTGGTCGGTGTATCAGGTCGCTATGCGGAACAAACTGGGTGTTGACCGGTCAAGTTGAAATCGTCATATCTTTTGAACCGCTGCTTGGAATGACCTCATTCCAACCCCATTGGAAAGCTAGCTCCATCATCTTCAACTTTTATGAAGAATTCAAATGCTGAATCTAAGTGCAACTCCATCGTCCGAATCCATACATTTTTCACCTCCAGTTGATTCACCTCCATGGTATGAGTCTTGGACGAGTTTTTCAATGCTTTCAGCTTAGTTCTTCTGGTCCACACCACTCTCCATCATCCACTCAGTCTCCTAATCTCCAAATAAACCTGAAAAAGACTCCAAACCATGCAAAATATGCAATGACTAGTCTAAAACCTAACATGTCTAGTATGGATGCAAAAGGGACAAAACATGATGAATGAATGTATGAAATGAATACAAAGATATGTTAAATGCATGCTAAAATGATGTAAATTATGCACATATCAGTCATTGTAAGGGACATGACACCTGAAGAGGCGTGGAGTGGAAGAAAGCCATCAGTAGAGCATTTCAGAATCTTTGGATGCATTGGGTATGTTCATATCCCTGATGTTAAGAGGAACAAACTTGACGACAAAAGCATGAAATGCGTCTTATTAGGCTTCAGTAGTGAATCCAAAGCCTTTAAGATGTTCGATCTGATACTAAAGAAGGTCCACATCAGCAGAGATGTGATAGTCGAGGAAGATAAGAAGTGGAAATGGGAGGGTACTGGCTACACAAATGAGGCAGACTCAGAACTTGAATGGGAAGATGACTATGAGGTTGCAGAGGTTGCAGACAAGACCGTATCAGAAACGGAAACAGAGAGAGAAGGAAACATTAATGCTCCCTCTCAAAATGCAACAGTAGCGACAACAAGCAGAACAAGAAGAGCTCCAGTCTGGTCTGCAGACTATGTCACAGGAGAGGAGATCTCTGATACTGAGGAAGAAGCAAACATGGCCAGAATCGACTTTGAAAATCTCGCTTTCATGGTCATAGCAGATCCAACTTGTTTCATCGAAGCAGCAAGACATCCTCACCGGAACAGGCGATGGATGTTGAGATACTCTCCATTGAAAGAAACCACACCTGGTCGCTCACTACACTTTCGGTTGGTGTAAAAGCAATTGGGGTCAAGTGGATTTACAAAACTAAGCTGAATGAGAAAGGAGAGGTGGAAAAGTTCAAGGCTCGCCTAGTGGTCAAGGCTATGCGCAGGAATATGGGGTTGATTACACTGAAGTATTCGCACCTGTAGCTCGGATGGATACAGTAAAGATGATCATCGCAGTTGCAGCAAAAAAAGGATGGGGAATCTTTCAACTCGATGTTAAATCCGCGTTCTTACATGGAGAGTTACAGGAGGAGGTGTTTGTGGAGCAGCCACAAAGATAAGAGGTAGCAGGAAAGATGAGAATGGTTTACAAGCTCCACAAGGCTCTATACGGATTAAAACAGGCACCCAGAGCCTGATTTTAGTCGCATTGAGTCTTACTTCATCAAGGAAGGATTCGAGAGCAGTTCTAGTGACCAAACTTTGTTCATCAAACAGAAAGGAGGTAAAATCCTAATCGTAAGCATTTACGTTGATGATCTGTTGTTCACTAGTGATGATGAAGAAATGTTGAGCGAGTTCAAGAAATCAATGAAGGATGAGTTCGACATGACAGACTTGGGAAGGATGAGGTACTTTTTTGGCATTGAATTAATTCAAAAACCTGATGGGATCTTTATATGTCAAAGGAAGTATGCTGCAGAGCTGATTGAGAGATTCGAGATGCAGAACTACAATTCTGTTTGCAATCCGATTGTTCCTGGACAGAAGATTGGGCGAGATGAGGCTGGAGTAAAGGTGGATTCAACGCTTTACAAGCAGATAGTGGAGAGCTTGATGTATCTCACAGCCACAAGACCGGATCTCATGTTTGTAGTATGTCTTATTAGTCATTTTATGGAAAATCCGACTGATATACATCTCGCTACAACAAAGAGAATCATGAGGTACTTAAAGGGAACACTTGAGTTTGGGATATGGTATCGAAAAGGAGGAAATGGTGATCTTTTGGGCTACACCGACAGTGATTATGCGAGAGACATAGACGATTTTAAGAGTACTTCTGGCTATGTCTTCCTGCTAAGTGGAGGAGCTCTAGCGTGGTCATCTAGGAAGCAACCGATCGTGACACTGTCATCAACCGAAGCAGAGTATGTAGCAGCTGCTACATGCGCATGTCAGGCTATCTGGATGAAGAGGATACTGAAAGAAATCGAGTATGCACAAGAGGAGAAAATGACTTTGTTTTGCGACAACACATCTACTATCAAGCTGTCAAGAAACGCAGTCATGCATGGGAAGTCAAAACACGTAAGAGTTTGTTATCACTTTCTCAGAGAGCTAACTAAGAAAGGAGTCGTGGAGTTGGTTCATTGCAACACAGAGGAGCAGTTGGCCGACATCATGACTAAGCCATTGAAGATGGCATCATTTCAATGGATCAGGGAAGCGTTCGGGTTGAGTATTATGAACTGTGACTCTTAGCCGAGTTCAGTTCAAGGGAGGGAATGTTGAGTCAGCATTTGTTGTTTTTGAATAATGTCTTTAGACCGATTCTTTAGGTCTGAAAGAGTTAAGCTTTGTTTCCTATTTTGTAGCTAGTGGTGGAACTATTTGAGCTAGTTGAGTCTAGGTCGTACGTGTCTGTTATTTTCGGTTGTTGTTGTTCATTGTATTCACCTATAAAAGGCATTGGAACCTATGAATAAAAATAGATCATTCCGTGCAACTATTTGTGTCTAGCTTTCGATTTACATAAAGTGCATAGATCAAGTTTTTAACCAACGTTTTAGACACTAAATTTTTAAACCCATATTCTAACTCTTCCGTCGAGTCATCCCTGTCTGGCTTGAAACACGTTTCGAAGCCTTCCCCGTTATGTCCCCATCTAGGAAACGTCTCTGGCACGTGAGCCGGCTACAAACAGATCGAAGAGAGCAGAATTCAGCTTTCTAAATTTTTTCACAAAAAATGATCTACCTGAAGGTTGCGAAAACCCAAACCTCTTTCTGAGAAAAAAGGTTTCCTTTTTTCTCATCTTTTATTTTTAACTTACTTGATCATCAAACCGACGTTACTTGATATAAGAAAAGGAAAAAAAAAACCTAAAAGTTAAGAAACAACAATCAGCCACCGCCACTTTCTTCCTTCGAGAGAAGGTTGAGAACGAAGAATGATGTCAGAACTTCCAGATAATTTGTTAGAGGATATATTCTTTCTTCTTCCGGCTACATCTGTGATTCGTCTACGATCAACTTGTAAACGATGGAACCGTTTATTGAAGGATAGGGTATTCACAAAAAACCACTTGGACAAAGCCCCAAAGCAGTTTCAGAGTCTCATGTTGAAGGCGTCTGGGGTATGTTTGATGCGCATTGATAACGGTAGATTTCCACATGTAATGATTAAACGTGAAGCTACCCTAGCATACCCTGACCAAATCAAGATTATGCAAGTCTCTCACTGTGACGGCTTATTGTTATGCTACACCAATACTCGTAGGCTCGTGGTATGGAACCCATGTACTGGTCAAACAAGGTGGATCCAACCCATAAATCGTTACAGAGATAGTTACGGGCCAGTCTGCACTTTTGCTCTCGGATCCTACCAAGACAAAAAATCCAACGGTAATAGCTACAAAATATGGAAACGCAGGTGGAATTATGCGAACAAACGTGAATTCGGAATTTATGAGATTAACTCTAATTCATGGAGGATTATTGATGTTACTATCGACTTCGAATTTGACAGCATTAGCTGTGGCGTGTCTTTGAAAGGAAAGACTTACTGGATTGGCAGTAAAATAGAGTCCAACAAAGAGACATTCATAGTCAGATTTGATTATACAGCAGAAAGATTTGAACGCCTATGTCTTCTTCCCTATCAGTCATATTATTATGCAAATCTGTGTTTATCCGTTGTTAGAGAAGAAAAACTAGCCTTGTTATTACAACACGGTATTAGAGAGAAGACAGAGATATGGGTGACAAATAAGATAAGTGAGACCAAAGAGGTGTCGTGGAGCAAGGTCTTAGCATTTTATTTTCATCATCCTCTCTTTATTTGTTGTGAGGCAGGACGTTTCGTGCTAGATGAGGAGAAGAAAGTCCTCGTGTATTGTGAGAACGGTGTACAAAACAGAACCAAGGTATACATTGTTCGAAAGGACAATAGAGTCAGACAAGAATTACCATTGAGGCCACATATATTAAATTATGTTCCAAGTTTGATTCGAATTCAGCATGATGTCGGACGCAAAAGAAAAAGAGGCGAATGATTAAGCCACTTTGACAATGGTTCAAAACTTCATGTCACCACTATTGGCTCTTCTTAGTTTAAGAAAAACACCAATCAAGTTGTCCTTCGTTCTCTATTTTCTTCAAAAATAAAGACAATTATTTTCATCTTGTCCACCTTGTCTTCTGGGAAAGCAAATAAAACTTCCTGTTTCATGCTTCTAAATTTGAAATCATACACTCATACATGCACTTGAGTTGTTTACCCAAAGAATAAGCAACCCTATACGTTGTCTACTACTCCTCTTTTGCAGACTATCTGGTGACACTATTAGCCTTGAGTTTTAAGTGCATCTCTGTGTTGTTGATCATTGATGCTCTGCCTCCAATGTTGAAGAAGCGCTGTTGCAGAGTTGCAGATTTTGCGGTCTTTGTGCTTCGTAAGATAAGAAAGCTTCTCCATGATCCTCTTCGTCTCAGGAGCTGTTGAGCTGATGGGATACTCGACGAGCAAAGCGAGAGTGTCCACACAGATTGATGTCTCTTCTTTAGACAAGAGAATCCCCTTTGCACTGGCCACATCTGCAGATTTCTTAGCTATCTCAAACAGCTCCAACGTCTCCGTTGAGTTCTTCTTCACGGCTGGAAATGACTTTTGCTGCTTAGTCTCCACCGCTTCATGAGCCAGCGATTTAGGGTTTTCAGAGAGTTTCATTGTTACAGCCGTTTGCTTCTTCGC
>OVBB01002824.1:0-10695 GCA_900406415.1 Isatis lusitanica
CGGAAGCGGTGAAGAGTTTGAACGCGTTTGATCTGATATCTTTCTCGTCGGGATTAGATCTCTCCGGTCTGTTCGACGGTTGTAGTAATTCGGTTGGAGAGTCGGAGAGGTTCCTCTCGGAGAAAACGCCGGAGAAATTGGCGGAGGAGGTGGAGGCATTCGCTAAGGAAGAGAAGCTGAGGGTGGTGAAGAAGAAGAAGGAAGAGTATGGGTTTGAGTTGGAAGGGCAAAACGGGAAATTCACAATAGAGATATACATTTCGCGGCTGAACGATTTGCTCGTGGTGGTGGAGGCAAGGCGGAGAGGTGGCGACGCAGGTTGCTACAAGGAGATGTGGAATGAAAAACTCAGGCTTCAGCTTCTCCGCGTTTGCGACCAAACGCCAATCGCAAGCATTTGAAAAACGTTAATGGATGTGTGCTTTCAAATCAAACGCCAAATTGCAGCGGTTGGATTGGCTGGATTGATTTGCGTTCTACGTTTCTAGAATTATCACCAAAAAAGAAGATTGAAAAAAACGAAAAAGAAAATAAATTAACATATCTATATATTTATGTAATGTACCAAAATGTAGGTATCTATTCTGTGCTTTTTGATATAAATGTAATACAACTCACTATGTATAATTCTAAATTGCATTTGTAGATACTTTACTCTTTTGTATAATATAGAAAATGTTCTTCTCTTTATAGTTTGGACTTCCCATTTTACTCAGATGCTTAACCATAAGTGGTTTGTTCAACTTTTCACATGACAATTTCGGAATTAGGCTTATCCTATTTTGGCTACTTCAGTTTAATATTGTTTTTCTATTATCGAACATATGAAATGATTGAATGGGAGTTCCACATCCAGTGATGGAGAAGGATAAAAAGCTTTTGTAGTTCCTTAAAAAACTTAAATATTAAAAACAATGCAGCATTTTTGTTGTTGTTGTTGTTGAGATAAAAAGCTATTATTGTCCACTTGATTCCAATCTTACAACTCAAAAGGAGTGCAGGTTAAGGAATCATAATCATTATTAAAGCATCATCATAAGCACTAGTCTTTTCTCATTCATCTCATCATTCTTTAGGCGGATTCTTTTCTTTTAAAATAAACATAATCTTTGATTTAGTTTCATTTGATCATGCCCCAAGCTCAAAGTATTGTATAGTTCCCGCCAACCTTTTGGTTTTAGACGTAAAGGAGGAAAGTATGGGAAATTAGGTTGTTTGGCATGAATTAGGAAAGTAGATAATGAAGGGAAAATGTGCTTTGATGAAGTTAATCTCTTCTTCTTTGATCACAACGACCAATTTAAAAAAAAAAACCCATACTAATTCTCATAATTTATAACGCTACGTGAATTCTGAATGCAATCAAATGTCTCTCTTTTTTGGCGTCATTTTAGTTCCATATCCATAATTTGTTGTCTTTTCTTAACCAATTTGAAAAGAAAAGAAAAATCATAATTCTGGGATCATGTGGTTGATTACAGTGATGAATGTCTTATGGATGAAGATATGAACCTTGATCCATATATTCAAGAAAGTGGGATAATATAAAAGGACCACTACATGGTGATTGCTTTTTCGGATTGAAAGAGAAGACTTGACTCAATAGTTGTGATCTGATAATTTATTATTGTTAAAGATGGAAGATTCATTTCTACTACATATATTACAGACCACTAAAATATATACGTGCCCAAGAAGTCTAGTTACCATTGTAATAACGAATCTCCCTTCAATTCTGAAACAACAAACTAACAAAAACACAAAAACGCAGGTAAAGTGGTAAACACTTTTTAATGTTTTGTAATACGCAAGAGAAAATTCTATATCCTCCAAAATGGCCCAATGGGCCTTGAATAGATCGGCCCACCAAATGGCCCATTACTCTCCTTTGCGGATAACGGATTTTAGACTGTATCGTCTCGTCCAACGGTCGAATTGACGGTGAGAGGAGAGAGAGAGATGAGAGAGAAAAGGGGAAGAAGGGAAAATCCGAAAACCCTAGATCCCGTCGGTGAAGGTGATGAGACGCTTGGAGTCACCGGAAAAGAAGGGAAAGGCTTCTTCGCCTGCTACATCTTGACCTCCCTTAGCCCTCGCCATAAGGGTCACACCTATATCGGGTACTACTACTCTCTCAATCTCTGATCTGCCCTTTTTTCTCCAATTCGATTCGGTTTTATTCTGTTGATTTGATGATCCTATGCCCTCGAAACTGAGGATTATACCTTTTTGATCAAAACTATTGTGAAATCTGAAAAAAATTAGATTGATGAATCGAAAGTATCTACATTTTTTTTTGGGTGTATTTGATTGGATTCATTGTCTTACTTGTATATATGATCTGGCCTTTGTTTGGTTTTAAGTCACTACAGTTTGACATAAAATGGCGAATTCAACGTTTTATTAGCTTCAAAATCACTGCTTTGTCATGGCCATAAACTGTTGAAGTTGGTTCCTTTAACGGATTGCATAATCTGGTTTTTGCAGGTTCACGGTTAACCCAAAGCGCAGAATAAGGCAGCACAATGGAGAGATCACGAGTGGTGCATATCGAACCAAGAAGAAACGTCCATGGGAAATGGTCCTCTGTATCTATGGTTTCCCCACCAACGTCTCTGCCCTTCAGGTCCTTTTGTGTTCCTTAACGCTTAAAGATTTATATGTACCAACTCGTGGCTAAAGCTCGTTGTTTTTGACTTCATCTGGTTCTCAAGCTGTTGTGGCCTCTCGTTCTGTTACCTCTTTTACATTATTTGAATCTGTGATAGATAAAAATGCTTTTCTGCTGTTTAAAAGTCATACTGATGTGTTGGAGAAACTCGTTGCAGTTTGAGTGGGCTTGGCAGCATCCGAGAGAATCAATTGCAGTGAGAGAAGCTGCTGCTGCTTTCAAATCCTTCTCTGGACTTGTAAGCAAGATCAAACTTGCATATACAATGCTTAATCTTCCAGCTTGGAATAGGTAAAGAAGCTTATTCCTGTTTGTTATACTTTCAAATTTTACTCATCTAGACCATAACTTGTGTATCTGTCTTGGTGACCAGTTTAAACCTGACAGTCAACTATTTCTCATCAAAGTATGCACACCATGGCGGTCTTTGTCCGAGTTTACCTCCACACATGAAAGTGCAAGTTTGTGCTATGGATGATCTTCCGTGTTTCACAAAAGGAGAAAACAATTCTCAACCGGAAGATGAAGAGAGTCCTGATAGTAACGAAGAAGAGGATGATGATGGCAGCAACCAAAGCCAGCCTGAGAATCGAACTTCAATCTCATTGGATGACTTATATCCCGGTGACAAAGAACTTCATGACCGGCATTTTGAGAAAGCGAAAGAACTTCAAACTGTACTTGACGACAGATTAGCAAATTTCACTGGTTTTGGGTTATTAGATGAGAGTGATGAAGATGAAGTACCACAAAGTACTATAGGATCCACTAAAGCTATGGAGAAAGAACCCGAGGCTGTAGTACATGACAGAGTGGCAACTTTCAATGGTTTTGGCTTAGAAGAGATTGTTGAAGATGAAGTACCACATTACATTGTAGGATCCGTTGAAGTTATGGAGAAAGAATGTTGGAGAAGAAGAAGCAACTTTATTACATCAACCACTGAAGTTGAAGTGATAGATCTGATGACTCCGTCACCGAGCTGCAGAGTTGGATCGTCTATGAAGAGGCCAAGAGTTTCTGAGTTTATAGATTTGACAAGGTCTCCTAATTTCATAGAGCTGTAAAATAATAATACAAATCAACTTGGTTGTAATTTTCTATTATTATGTAATAAAAGAAGAAGATTTTAATCCTTCTGATCTGAATCATTCATCTTCTTCATGAAAAGATATACTAAAGCCAAACCAAAATCTATATTATGAATCCCTACCTCGATTTGTTGAAAATCTGAGTAACAGGAGTTGGAGTTGGATGATTTCTACAATTACTATTTACTACAAAACAAAATTGTGATTTTGCAAGTCTGACACCAAGTTTTGATTATACAACTCATAGATTTGCAAACAGTCTATGCATTCAATCAAAGTTCACTACTTCTTAGTATGCAAATGAGTTGTCATCTAAATTTAGCCAGTCAAGTTCATGTATCAAATTTGGTTAATGTAACAACAATCCAATGTAAAGTTGTAGATACATCTAGATGCAAAACAAACAGTTCCAATTTTTTGTGGAGCTTTCAAATAGATTTACATTTCAGAAAGGAAAATTCGTATTCCGAATTTCGAAGAGTGTGAAATTGATGAGATCAAGTGTGCCCACATGTTCACGATCTTGACTTATATTTGTGTGCAGTCATGCATGTTAAGACGTGGTGAGACTAGAAAAAACGAAACATACGAACAATAATTTTGTAATAACGGTCAATGATTTAAGCTATGATCAATGAACTGGTTCAAGCATTTAATTTGGGTTCTTAGACGGAAACATCCTTCACGTGCAGCCACATGTCCAATATATTCAATATTCATACCTCTTTTGTTAACACTTTTCTTATTTCTTATGTATATGTATCGTATCAGATTTTCCTTTTTACAGTTTGACATATTGCACATAAAGTAGCAAAATAACACGTGAATAGGTTTGACTAAAGGAAAAAAAAACTATGGAAAGGTTCGGTTTCTCTCAACTCCCACACGTGAATATTCTCGAACATACAAAATGAGTCTAATCAATGGTTAAAAGATTTATCAAACGTGGAGGCGCTGGCTTACACGTCTGGCCGAGTTGTTTATTACCGGCTAAGTTCGGTTCGGTTGAATCTGATTGAATCCGTACGGTTCATCCGGATTGTAGAAACCTAGTGCGTAGCTCAATATTGAGTTGAGCCCAAGTACAAGGATCGATACAACAAGCGCCATATTACTTTGTGCTTTATTTCTTAAACCAAGTTTATTAGTAATCAACAAACTCTAAAGTTTTTTATATATTTTATGAATTGTTTTGATCGTTGGGTATTGATCTTATTGGAACTTAAATAGACTAAATATTTTATGGCCAGAATAGGAAAATAAAAACACTCTTTCAGTATTTGTTCATACAAATGATGGATAATAAATAATAATTTCTTGCAAATCTCGAGCATACTCAAAACATGATAATTAATATCTTAACGTACAAGAATAAGACCATTACAGTTTTTTAATCGTCGAGATGATATAAGCCTATAATTCTATATATTTTTTTTTTAATTTTAAATTAAAGAAAGACCATTAATGTAATTCACCCTAATGATTCTCCTTTTATTAAGAAGCTCTGTATCTCCATTTCTCCTCTTCTTCTTCTTCATGTCTCCTCCTCCATTGATGCTCTCAAGAACAAGCTTATAACTAGCATGCTTGAATGTCCAGAGACAGGTAAAATCTAATCAACATATAATATACCTTTTAAATCTTGGTGAAGTTTCGATAATAATCGATATGGATCAATCTTTTGGTGTTGAACTAATTGGAAACAACAGGGAAGGATTCGGCGAGTACTACGAGATCGTGAAGAAGGTAAAGAAAGATCCAACCTTCGAAAAGACCACGGATCATGCCGTGATGGGAATCAGGAGACACGTGGCGGTGCCTCCAGGGACAACGTTGAACACCGTGACTCCATGCGCCGCTTGTAAGCTACTCCGCCGTCGTTGCGCGGAGGAGTGTCCTTTCTCACCGTACTTCTCGCCTCACGAACCTCACAAGTTCGCCGCCGTTCATAAAGTCTTCGGCGCCAGTAACGTCTCCAAGATGCTTTTGGTAATAAACAATATAACATGTACACATATTTTTTTTACACTAATGATCATTTAATCATTGAATAACCTTTACAAAAAAGTTTGATCATTTAATCTCTTTCACAAATAACAAAGTTTTCTTATTACTTACTCTCTTTGGATCCCATATCATCTTTTTCTTTTTCTTTTTGGTTTAATCTCATATCATATCGTTGAACGGATCTACCACTTTTCTTGTTTGACTCTCTCCAAGCTAAACAATATTTTTCTATTTTGATAATAAATTTATAATAGTTGGTTTATGAAATGGGCAGACGTATAAATTCGTTATCGTCATAGTCACATATTTAGATGAAGGGAATTAAAAGTTTTCTTTTTGTTTTCTATTTAACTCAAGCATGCACATCACTAGCTAAATTCAAATCTGGGTTGTGACATCACCGCAACATTAGTATAAACCACTAAGTTACACATTTTTAGTAGTGTTTGTTTCGCAATTTATTAAAAAAACTTTTAAAACTTTCAACTTGCCATTTTTTTGCATAATTATACGTGTTCGAAATATCATATATCGACAAATTCCCCTCTACCGGATCTAGTGCGCATTTGGATTTCAAATGTCAATTAGGTGGTTGCAACAGTGTTGCTTGTAATTTGTAGATAGAGCAAATCAAATATTTTGTTGTATAATCACTGAGCTAATTACTATGACATTTAACACATAAACAATTGCTATTTTTGCATAGAAATAAAACTATCTTGTTGTTAAATTGTGAATATATATAAATTATTGACTAAATATTGCAGGAAGTGGGAGAAAGTCAGAGAGGAGACGCAGCAAACAGTTTAGTCTACGAAGCGAACTTAAGACTAAGAGATCCAATCTACGGTTGCATGGGCGCGATCTCCGCTCTTCAACACCACATTCAATCTCTCCAGTCCGAACTCACCACCGTCCGTACAGAAATCCTCCGCCACAAATACCGAGAAGCCGCCACAATCAGTTCCCTTCAAAACAACAACAACTTCAACAATAACACAACATCAGTGTCCGATCATGCTGCACTCGCGGCGTCCATTCTACTCCCACCACCACCGCCACCGCCTCCTCCGCCACGACCACCAAGGTTGTTGTCATCTCAGCCGGCTCCACCTCCTACCCCACCGGCTTCTTTGCCGTCTCCGTCGATGGTGGTATCTTCTTCTTCGTCTTCTAATTCATCTGCTACCAATTCTATGTATAATCCTCCTCCGTCTTCGGCGGCTGGATACAGTAACTCTCTGTCCAGTGATAATAATGTTCATTACTTCGATTAAATCAAAATCATGTTCTTAATTCAATTCTGCTTTCTTTAATGCTATTATTATACCCTTATAATAAGCTAGAAGTTTGAATATTGATCCATGTTGAGGACAGGGCTTGGATGTTTTTGTTTATTTGTTTTTCGTGTAGATTAATAGTTCCATTATTTTTGCATACAGTTTTGCTTTCATGGTCCGTAAATATTTATCCATCAGGTGATTAAATAATATTCCATTTATTACGTTTTGCTCAGTCATTTGTCTCCATCAGTATTTCATTGTTTTGGTTTCTACAAATTACTAGTCAGTTCAGACACGCAACGTACATTTTTACGTCGGTAGATAAATAGTCGATATATCAATGTAAGATGCAAAACTCTTTGAAAGTTACGAGAAATGAGTGTGATGCAACATGGAAGACACGTATAAGACGTTGCACTGTAAGTTCATCTGGAAAAGCTTACGATGATATACCTCATAGATATGCATTTTTACTGTTAGATTCTATGTAATCCAAAGGTGACGTGCAAAGTTCAATTTATTGATGGTATTTTAATATTCGTTTTACAAACAATTTTCATTCATGAGAAAAATTCAACCCTCATGCACACACGCTAAACCTACGTTATGTATGACTTTTAAAATTTTAGTCCTACGTTCTTTTTTTTCCGAAACAAAACCTACGTTTATATGTGACCTTTTATCCATAATCGGGGAAACTCCACGTTGTTGAACTTTAGATTTGTTATAAATGATATGTTTGTCGTTTATATCAATGAATATAGCTAATCAGAATTAAGTTCCGCGTGACAAACAAATTTGATTCTTGGGTTTACGGTAGCTGCTACATGGGGTATACAAATATCTATTTGTATCGATATTTGATAACCAAACAAAATATGAACTGTAGTGATTTGTATTATTAACGTTTATAATACTCCCATTCAAATTCTAATAACATGCTATACATGTTATTGACAAAAAAAAAGGAGTAATAACTAACACTTAATTCGCATAAGTCTCAACAATTATTTATATATGCTGCATGTTATAGTCTAATGAAAAAAAGTTCAAAACCGTTCAAATGAATAAATTTATGGTGAGAACTTGAATTGGTCGAATTCGTGATAGCTATATACATTCTTTTTTTTTTTTAATTACCACCATATTTTAACAGATGCATGAGATTTGATATGATCATATGACTATATGAGTAAGGTTATTTTGGCGTAAATTTGATCTAATCGTCTTTCTCAACTACTACTATCTTAACTAGTACTACAAAAGATTGATTGAATGTTCTAGTTTACATTTGAGAGGAGATGGGATTTGCTTTCACGTTAGATGTAAGGTAAGGTTTGCTTCTTGGATTCGTTTCCCTTTTTATGTCCAAACCGTGTAACTATCTTAACATACAAGATAACAAATATATAGCAAATATACATCCTTGAAACAAAATCATAAATATTTTGCAGGTGAAAAAAAAAAATATATAGTCCTGGTAAATTGAAGTATTGATATACACGAGACTCGACTACTATTAAGTTATGAGCTTATTAAATTACTACTATTAGGTTAGATTTAACATTAAATGAAGGCGTTGACTAGCATCTAAATTTGGCAACGAGCATTCCCAGGTATTAAAAAACTAAACTAAACTTAANCCTAACAGAGTTCCAGAGTCATCACATGACGCAATTACATTAACTAGTTATATAGTACTGCTACTATCTGATGTCTTGATTACACAGAGACCCACAAGTTTTTAATACTAATTACGTTAATTAATGTTTTGTTTTTAAATTCCGGGGATGACCCAAAGGCCACAGCTCATGTGTTTGCCTGTTAACACACATATGAATAGTTCTCTCCCCGTTTCAAAATCGTTAAATGTATACTAATATGTCCTCAATTTGTTCAAACAAAAATAAAAGAATATAGAGTTCTTCCATCAAAACTCTACAACTGTGGAAGTTTCTTGGTTTAATGATTGATCAAGAAATTAATGCTTTTACACTATGACTCAGGCTGATTATGAACCTTTTTGTTGATGAAATTCGTTTCAAGATTCCTTTCTCGGTGGAGTAAACTTTTGTCATATGCGGGAAGGCTTCAACTCATTTCAGTTATTTCAGTATCACCAATTTCTGGAGCTCAGTTTTTCGGTTACCACAGAAATGTTTTGAAGCCATTGAATGAATGCGTGCAACTATTCTCTGGTCAGGCTCATTCGCTATATCAACTCTTTCGAAAGTAGCTTGAGAGAATCTATCCATTCTTAAGAAGGAAAGAGATTGGGGGATTCGGAAACTGCGTGATGTCTTCCTTGTATAACATTTTGGGTCACATTTGTCCTAGAAAAGTAATCGGGTGTTAAAAATCTGGATCATATCCATTGTAAAAGTTTATGGAAAAAAATCAAGTGAAAGTAGAAGCTAAAAGCAGTTTTTTTTTTAAAACTGAATTTTTCAAATTTAAAAGCAGTAGACCGAAAAATACAAGCCCAGTCAGAAAGCCTTAGTTTTATTTTTGGGCTGAACCCAAATTAAAAACCCATGCTAAAAGCAGTTTACGTCCGAAATAATAAAAGAATAGATAAAAATCAACGATGCATGGGGCTATATTAACCTAATAGATTGTTTGTAAATTGTAATATACATTTTGTGATATTCTCTTCTCTTCTCTTACTCTATCATTCTCGCTTTAACTTTCTCGGGAGACGAATTCTTTCGCTTTTTTGGGGTGCTCTTCTCTTCACATCTGCTTTTTCTTTTAGATATATATACTGTTTGTCCTGGTTTGCTCTTTCTCTATCGCTTAAATAGCTTTCTGATGATAAATTCTGATTCAGTGAGTTTTTGTTTCTTTGTTTACACCTCTTCTTAATCTGTGGTTAGTACTTTTTTCATTATTTTTGTTGTATAAAAAACTTCAAATTTCAGCTGGATTCTTCGTTTGCATGGTTCTGATCTGTGTTTCACTTTGTTTTGTACTCTGTTTAAGTTTGTTTTAACTTTGAAATGATAGAGTCTGATAACTAATATCTTTCGTAATATGATATTGTAGCAGATAGACATGGCATCTAGATCTAGCGCAGTGACTAATGAAACTTACCGATCCGAACCTTCCATTGAAGATCAAATGGCCGATTTTGTTAAGCGAGTGGGGGAAGTTAAGGGGTTGGTTCTTAAGAGCAACCTTTACTGGGAATCTATAGAATTCCTTGCGCAAGACGATATTTCACGAGGCATATTCTTTGCACTTCCAGATGAATGTAAGCTGGATTATCTGAAACGAAAGACAAAAGCCTCCAATAGACGGGAGCATCAAATTAATTATGATGATTGCTCGTAAAATCATGTGTGCATGTGTGTGTTTCTTCTTTTTATGATCATGGTTCACTTTGTTGTGCTTGTGTTTAATGTGAAATATGGTTTATGACGGCGAATCCGGTTATGATTCTGGTTCTGTTTTATGTGTCAGGGTTCTTGTTCTTGTGCTTGAGTTTGATTGTGTTGCGTAATATGTTTCATGTTCAGTGTTTACGTTTGATGTTTGGTATGAATTATGAACCTGGCTTTGGTTTTATGTAATATGACATGTTATTGTTATATCTACATATGTTTTCCAATAATGATTTTTGTGTGTTTGTGGTATATTATCT